>JARCZZ010042094.1:0-23024 GCA_030323915.1 Brotogeris chrysoptera
TATTATTACTGGTGGTAGCAGTAGTGATTTGTGTTACACCTTAGTTACTAAACTGTTCTTATCTCAACCTGTGGAAGCTGCATTCTTTTGGTTCTTCTCCCCATTCCCCCGGGACTGGGGGAAGAAAGAGAGGGGAGTGAGTGAGTGAGAAAACTGCATGGGTGGGGGGCTTAAACCACGACAGTTGCTAGGGAAGTTGTGAATGCTCCATCACTGGTGATGTTCAAGGCCAGGTGGGACAGAGCCTTGGGTGACATGGTTTAGTGTGAGGTGTCCCTGCCCATGGCAGGGGTGTTGGAACTAGTTGATCTTTAAAGTCCTTTCCAACCCTAACTATTCTATGATTCAGATACATAGCTCTTCACTACTGTCACTTTGGCATTTTCTTCTTTTCTACTGATGACATTTAACATAATGCAAGGAGAACACTATAGGAGTAAGCTCTATAGGAGTAAAAAAGCAAATAAAAACCCCAAAAATCTAAATAAACTGACAATCTCCTTATTCTCTAAAAGTTAGTCATAATTTCCATACTCCATATTTTTTGAATAATGTTGCATGAACACATGTTCCCCTATGCAGACTCTCAATAACCTGAAGATTCATAAATTTTAAAAAAGGCCTTAAAAAGATCACTTCTTTTACATTACCAGCATCCAAGTCTCACATTTTTCAGTATATTCCTCCCCACAAGAGGGGATGAGCAAGGCTGCTCTGTGGCATGTGGACAGCTGCTAAAGGTCCAGGCTACAGACCACCCTTGACTTCAGAAGTACAACTGGATGGTAAGAGGGTGCAAGACAGGAAAAGAACAGGCCAAAATGTAGCTTTTACCGATGGCTTTAAGGTCATAATGGTGGATCTCTCAGATAGTACGGAAAATGGCATTAACATCTTTGTTCTGCGGCACTCTTTGAAGATAATGGAAGGAAACAGTTCAGTGGCGCAGAGACCAGTACCCATCTAAATAATTCAGGCTCCTATCAGCATTTGAAAACAACAAAATTATCAAGAGACAAACAGGAAAAGCAAAAAGCATGAGAGATAAGAAGGTCCTGTGATGTGTTTACTCAGATTCATGCTTAGTGCTATATCACATACCACAGACTGGCTATTGAAACTCTTGAAAAAAAATGCTTCTAATTGCTGTTACATGCAGGACCAAAATCCAGGTGGTTTTAGATGAGCTTGAGGCATTCAGCTGATGAAAAACTTCCTTACAGAGAATTTCACTATCTACCAGTTGCAAAGTCACAGAAAGGGAGACACAGAAGCTCTTACAATCTCTAGCAAGTGGTAGATTAAGTCATGGCTGCATGAAATGCTACTTGCTTTCCTTGGCAGTTACAGACCACCACAGTAACATCTCCACTCCTTAACCACTTTACTGATTTGAAACTGCTCTTGGATCACAGTTGGGAGATACACTACACTGCACACCCAGGAAAGAAAAAAAAAAGACTGTAGAAAAATGGCTCTGCAGTTTTCCTTCCTGAGCAGCACTGATACCATTTATGTTACTATTGAGCTGTACTTCTAACCCCATCAGGTGTTTTAAACTATCCTCCTGATCACCAATTCTGTTGCACTGAACACTGCAGAATACACTTAGCATATGCAAGGCTAATTAAAACAAAATTCTAGTTAATATCTTCCTGGTTTTGAACCCACACAGCATCATATATTGGGAATTAATTAAAAAAAAATTAATTATGCATTGATATTTGTCTCAGGTTATCAGCAGAAAATCTATGTAAAACATTAAATCAGGTTACAGATAGGTCACCTATTAATTAAGAACATTATAACCAAACTGATGGATTAAGGTCTTAGAAATTCAAAATAACGGCATTAATGAAAGCCATGACTTGCATTTAAAAGATATTAATGCGTACCATGAAGAAATAATAGTATTAGAGCAGCACCCGTTTACTCTCATCAAGCCCAAGCCTTGTCATAAACAGACGTTCTCTTTTGAAGACAACATATTACGAGCTACATTCTCTTCTTGATGCATAGAGATCTACACTCTTAACCTGGCATCTTTTGAGGAGGGACCATGCCCTGTTTTTACTTCTCAAGTTCTAGTAATTATTTGTAGAGGATGGACAAAAGTATTTAAAAAGCAGTGAGTGCACTCCTGTTCACACTCTTCAGCTCTGAGATTGATGTCAACGTAATCAGCATTCTTAATTATGTCCTTGAGATGCAAGAAGTTTGCGAATCACTTAGACGTTAAAAGCAGAAGAAGAGAAAGGAAAAGAGGCAAGGGGTCATTTCAAATAAGAATACATTTCTTAGAAAGAAACTAATTTACAGAAGGTCCTGATTACTGTTGCTTTACCTAGACCTTGCTGAAACAGAGAAATTATTTATTTGTGGCATGACCTTGACAAAGCTACTCCCTTCTGCAAGCAGAAAATTGAAAAGTAATAGCTGACGGTGACATATTAGTGCGGAAACTCAAATCTGTGTGTTCAGATTTCTGTCATTGTTTTTTACTGTTCTTTTTTTCTGCAGCAGCAATAAAATGTCCCTCCAACTTCATTAATTTAGAATTCAAACCACTCAGGTGCAGGGCAGTGCTGGAAGGTGCTAAGCACAATGAATTCTTCCCATCAGCACCACAACCATGCCCTTCAGGAGATGAAGCATTGGCCCAGCTTCCTGCAGGGTCCCACCTTTCCTAATTAGTTACTTGATTCACCTCTCTATGAAGGCAATGAGACTCTCTCTTGATTTCAGTAGAACTGTACTGCACTTTCAGCAAATTCAGTGCAAGTTTCCTTTGCATAAAGACTCTGGGGTTAATTACTATCTTTTGAGGGGCCAGATTTTGCAAACTGAAGAATTCTTTCAGCACTTGCTGAAATCAGTGGGATTCACAGGAGGTGCTAAGCTGCAAGTTCAACACCCCATCTGTATCCTGCCTTTTGCAGCAGCCATAAAATTATGCTAGGAGACTGGATTATGAGTCTTGCACAAGCAGATATGCTTAATGACTCTTTTAGTTAATCTGCACAATTGCCTCAGTACATAGGGCATGGTTCTTAAAAATACTTGCCAGTGCACACAGCAAAATGCTTTATAAGTTAAATATCTCTAATTAAATATATCAAACAGGGCTTTGGGGGAAACAAAAAGTCCAGCATACAATTAGCATCCTCTAAAAGTCTGAGGCAGAGCAAGATATTCTGCCCTAAGGTAACTCACATATTTCTACCATTTTACACATCTCATATTAATAGGCCAACTGAGTGAGAAGTAGAGTAACAGTGGCCAAATCACAGATAAAACTCCAGGAGAATTTCTGACAGATTGCAACATAATTCCACCCTTTCTGTTTATTTGTTTGTTTGTATTTTAGTTGCCAGGCACTTTCACAGATCCATTTTTAATGCAGAAATTTATTATTTGTTCCTTTAATGGTTTCATAAAATATTTACTATGGTCTGTTTAAATACAGGAATGACATCATGCATAAAAAATGAAAAATAATATGTCTGTAATAAGGTAGGTTACATTTAATGAAACAATGCCCATAAATGAAATTTCATTGTGAATGCTGATGATGTTCATCTCAGTTGAATACACTTTGTATTTATTAGTTTTATCCATGTTCATCCTCAGCTTCTGTAATCAGAATTACATTATCCACTCAGATGAGAAAAGTAATTAAATCATTAAGACGTACTTTCTTAGGGCTGGGTGATTCTGTGGACATGCAACTGTTGGCTGGCTCTTGCCCTAAGCCCCTACAGCAATAGATTAATTGTTTTCTCATTATTTTCCAGGGGTTATCTATCCTCATGACAATATGTATGTACAGCCTAAGTAAAGGCTATGTGCCTCATGCGCACTGTAGAAACACATATTTATATCTTTGTGCCACTGACACAAAAGGCAGCAGATTCCTCACTTAAACAGCTATGAAGAATAACTTGCGACATCACTCTTGAGGCAAGACTCATGAATGGCAGAGATGGCTACTGGACATTGTCAAGGTTTAGTAGACATGGGACTCTGGCTATGTTTGTTTAACTGCCTACAGTCAGTGGAATAGATGCAAAGCTGTACATACAAAATTCCTTTTACATACACACAGAATTCCCTTTACATATGCAATTTCAGTAGAACCCACTCCACAGAAGGATAAATTATGGAGCCTGCAAGGATAAATTGAGAAGCCTGCACTCATACATTCGATTACTCTGTCCTTATTTGTTGCAAGTTTTCCAGCAAATGCTATGGAAAAGTTCAGGAGATTCACAGTCCTTTCAGACTTGCACAAATATTACAAATTACTCCAAGGCCTTCTGCCCAGGAAAGACCATGCCTATTGAAAGTATTATGATGCAGCCCTGTAGTGGTTTAAGCCCAATCAGCAACAAAGTACCATGCAGCCACTGGCTTACTCTCCCCCCTTCCTCCGCAGTGGGACAGGGATGAGAACTGGGAAAAAGGTAAATGCCCATGGGTTGAGATAAGAACAGTTTCACAACTGAAATATAATATAATTATAATAGGAAATAAAGAAAGAGAGAAAGGAAAAAAAAACAACAACAAAAAAAAACAAACAAAAACCACAAAACAAAAAAAAAACAATACCAAGGGATGCACAACACAATTGCTCACCATCTACTCATAGATGCCCAGCTCATCCCTAAGCAGCAATCAATGGCTCCTAGCCAATTCCCCCCAGTTTATATACTTAGCATGAAGTTCTATGGTATGGAATATCCCTTTGGCTAGTTTGGATCAGGTGCCCTCTTTCTGCTTCCTCCCATTTTCCATCCTTATCGGTAGAGCATGGGAACCACTACTTGTTGAAGATGGTCATCTGACTAATAGGGATGAAGAAGTGAAGGCATTCAATGTGCTTTTTGCCTCACTATTTAACAATACAGATTGACCTTGGGCTGCCTGGTCCCCCAAGTTGGAGGACCAGAAGTGTGGAAACAGTGACTTCCCATCTGTGGACAACGAAATTGTAAGGGACCAGCTGCATTAGATGAATGTTCAAAACTCTATGGGGCCTAATGGGATTCATCCCACAGTTCTGAAAGAGCTAGCAGATGTTATGGCAGGACATCTGTCATCTACCAAAGATCTTGGGTGCTTGGGGAAGTCCCTGCTGGCTGGAAAATAGCAAATGTTATTCCAATTTACAAGAAGGGCATTAAGGAAGACAAAGAAAACTACAGACCTGTTAGTCTAACCTCAGTTCCTGGAAAAATTACTGATAAGATTATACTGAATATTACTGAAAGGCATTTAAAGAATAAAGCAATCATCAGGCACAGTCATCAGGGTTCACAAAGGGAAACTGCTGTCTAACTAATCTGATATCTTTGCATGATAAGGTCACCTGCCCTGTGGATGAAGGGAAGGTGGTGGATGTAGTTTTTCTGAATTTTAATAAGGCTTTTGACACTGTCCCTCATAGCATCCTTCTGGACAAGTTGCCCAGCTGTGGCATGAGCGGGTTCATAGCATTCTGGGCTAAGAACTGGCTGAACACCAGAGCTCCAAGGGATATAGTGAATGGAGCTACATCTGGCTGGTCATCAGACACCTGCAGTGTTCCTCAGGGCTCAATTCTAGGGCTGGTTCTGTTCAATACTTTTAGCAATGGTCTGGATATTGGAGTTGAATGCACCATTAGCAAACTTGTTGATGATACCAAATAGGGAAGCGCTGTTGACTCCCTTGAGGAACAAGATGCCTCATGGAAGGATCTAGACAGATTGGAGCATTTGGCAATGGGATAAAATTTAACAAGAATGAATGATGGATTCTGCACGTGGGGTGGAGCAAGGTCAGTCCAATATAAACTGGGAGAGGAGTGGCTGGAGAGCAGCCTTGCAGAAAGCGATCTAGGGTGCTGGTTGCAAGAGGCTCAACATGGTCAGCACGTGCTGGTAGCCAGAAGGGCAAACTGCATCCTGGGTGCATCAAACACAGCATTGGTAGCTGGTCTAAGGAAGTGATTATCCCACTGTATGTAGTGTTGGTGACTACTGTGTGCAGTTCTGAGCCCCACAATTTAAGAACAATGTGGCACTCCTTGAGTGCATCCAGAAGAGGTCAAGAAAGCTGCTGACAGGGCTGGAGGCATGTCCTCTGAGGAGAAGCTAAGAACTCTGGGTTTGTCTAGTTTGGGGAAAGGACATCAGTGCTCTCTACAGCTTCCTAAGGAGGGGACATGGAGAAGAATGTATTAATCTCTTCTCCCTTGTATCCAGCAATGGGATGAAAAGATGAAAAAAAAAAGAAAAGAAAAGAAAAAAGTGTTAATATAATGTTAAAGGTGCCAAACATAACATTAATGCATCCACCACGCATATTCTGTGTTTTTTCTTTTAAGTGCTGGGCTGGAAACTGTTTTCCCATCATACAAAATACTTCCATGTTTTGATTCCAACTCCATATAAGGCAAGGTAAAATTATGTGAGGAAGAGAGAGGAGAGAAAGGACTGGCAGATACTCAAGACAGTAAGATCAATGATGAGGCCTTTAACTGAGATGAACATGCTCCCATCCACACCAGCAGCTTAAACCAAGCACAGCAAGGACTTGAAAGTGCATATTCTTCAGTAGTCCAGGCTATTGGCTATTCTCTTCAGTCAGTCTCTCCTTTTGACAACAGACCTCCTTCTGAGCCTAAGAAACCATTTTCCAATTAAAATTTAATCACAATTTTATTTGATTCCCAAAACTGACCTACTTGCTACATTTTGAAACTTATAGCAGAAACAATCTACACACTTCACTACAAAAAAAAAAACAACCAAACAAAAAAAAAAAAAAAGCAGTAGACTACTAAGTATTATGTCCCTCCTGAGATGGAGAAAGAACAAGAAAGACAGAATGAAGGACAGCTCACTGTAAATAGAACAAACATTTTGCTTGTAACTAAGTGACCTGGACCCCTGCTGGACTCTATAATAATGATAAGGAAGAGAACTCTTCAGTTAATGCTTAGGGAAACCAGTTAGAACCAGCTAAGGAGCTGGCAAATAGACAACAAGGCTGGCCTACTCCAAAAGTTCAGCCAAAGGACAAAGTGATGGAGAGGAAGATGATGAAGAAACAACCACCAGGGGTCCCAAAGACCACTACCACATTATTCTGTGCATGCAGGAAGAATTTTCTAGAGATATGTTGTATGCATAACTTCATGAATATGCATGCAATGTGATGAATATGCATGTTTAATGATTATATAATCACAGCTTGTTTGGTGCTCGAGCAGGACAACCTTGGAGGAGTTATCCCCCATGTCTCCCGGCGGCACAATAAAGAATACCTGCTTGTCAACTTAGACTTTGCTGGCAAGTTCTTAGAGCTTTCTATGAATCACTCTGCTAGGAAAAAGAATTGAGAGGGGACAGAGCCTTCCCATAACAAGTTGATTTTTAAATGTTCCAGTTAGACTTTGATGTTCTTCATTTATCAAGTTGAATGTTTGTGAGTAAATTTACATATGCTGCGAGCTTTGTATTTAGCTAGACAAGTAAAAAATGCTTTTTCACTCGTGTGACTCTCTATTTTTCCCTCAAACCAAGAAAAATATTGATTCCCTATAAAAGAATCCATGTGTGAAGATCTCAGTTTCAAACTTCAAACATTTTGCTGCAGTTCTGTTCACAAAAAAATAGTAGTTATATATATTTTAAAACAATAGGAAAAGTGCTCTTTCAACAGAAACCTGTAACTCAAGAATAGCTGAAGGAATTGTATCTCGATAATTGTATCAACCTCTCACATCTACTATTTTCTATGATACAGAAAAGCATGAAAAACATTAAGGTCCTAAATGAGTGTTTCAGAAAGACATCTAATTATTTAGGCCCTCAAATATTACATATATGACCAGTGGCTGCTATTAAAGAGCAAGAGTAAGCTGCTAGTCAAAATAATTGCATTACAAAACACACCATACTTTTAGTCATCATTTTGACATCTGATAGACACAAGGCATTGATCTGACAGAGAAACTATAAATTCAGACCATTAGAACTACATTTCTAACATTAACACAAGAAAATCATGTTGTTATGAGGACAGAATAAGTCCTCTGATCAATATGCACTCAAAAGATGTTCTTCCAGAGACAAAACCTAATTTAAACACAATTTTACTAAGATATCTTTATGCTGCTTTGTCTTTATTAGCTCACATGTTCAAATCTCTTAACATGGAGATTAACTTTAAGCAATTTGTAAACTGCAAGTAGTTTATCTCCAAGCTTGTAGAAACTGCTAACTAAACAATACCACCTTTTGTGAGGCATAAAATTAACTGATTTTTCTGCTAATTTTGAGTTTTGATAGGAACATTTTTAAATTTGGGGAAAAAGTTAATAACATATTGTGTAAGCAGAGTTTTAAGATTGGCCACTATTTTAGATGCTGTGAAATTCTTCATGATTCATGACAGTGAAAACTCCTTATGATCTGCAATATTTTTGATCTGCTGTGGTGAAGCTATTACCCTTGTGAGGTAAGAGAAGCTGCAACAAGAACAAAGGAACACACAAGAACTGAAATATCTAGAAAGGGTGAGCTACAAAACTGTGGTGATCAAAAGCAATAACAAACACAGATGGTTAAAGTGTTAAAAAGCACGAAAACTCAAGGAAAATAGCATGTTGTTGAAGGCTTGCACCATAAAGAACTTAATACAGCAAGAAAATCAAATTGCCATTAGTAAAACAAAGCTGCAATCATCCTTTAGCGTGACAAAGGAATTCTGAGAGTGGACAGCTGTGACTGCAAGAATAACAAATACAGCAGGTTCGGAACTTGGCACTGAAAAAAAATTCTAACACTTTCTTTTAGGAAAAATCAAAATGATGGCTCCCCATATGCTGCTCTGGAAGGTTCCTGTCCATTTCCCTTTCTCCCAACTGAAAAAAATGCTTCCATGGCTATAGCTGGAAAGCAGAAAAATCACACTATAGTTTTCTCAAACAGAATTTTATATCGGTTTTTAGCCACAAAAAAAAATGGGGATGTGCCTTAACATTTTGGTTAAGGGTTATTGTCTAAATAATTTTTTTCAATGGAAATAATTTCTATTTTTTTATCAGTATAATAACAAACATCCTGTCTCTTAAAAAAATGCTTTTCATTTCTCCTTAATCTCTACAACATGCAAGTGAGCATTTTCAGTAATTCTTGTATCTTTCTCCTAATATAAATCCAGACAGAAAGAGCAGAAAACTGAAAATATTGAGACCTTATGTGAAGGAGAAACCACTGTGTTGTGTGTGAGAATACCATTCTATGTAATAGCGATAGTTGTTCTCCAGGGTTTGTGGGAACTGTTTCCTGAGGATCCTTTATAAAGCTATACTTCTACAGCTATGTCAAGATTCCACTTATATGTAATCTCAACTGCATCCAGATATACATGACAGGTAATACAATACTTCTGTATTTCTCTTTAAATTTCAAGGACAAGCATACATGTTGAAGAAGCAATAACAAATGTGTGCCAAAAAACTTATTCATTCAATAAATTTTCCCTTTATGCCCACTTATGAAATGGTCAGAAAGATTGCAGATTACTTTATTCAGACTTACTCAACACAAATGCTGAATAAGACCAATGCCTAATATTTATTTATAAGTTCACAACATTTTAGCACAGGAAAAATAGAAAACATTGTTCAGAATTTGAGAAGTTACTTATCTGAAAATTCAGAAATTACTTCCAAAGGTCTGTTTGAGCTGTATCTATTCGCAACTGTTGTCAGCCCAAAAGCTGACTTCACTATTGCAGCTTCATGAATAGTTATTCAAACCATGCAATAAATAGCATTACTGTTTCCCAACTATGTGACCTAATTGTGCTAAACTGTTTTCCATGTTGGCACAAATACAGCATAGAGTAAATAAACCTCTTGTGAAGGTTTACAATTCCCCAGCTCCAAAGAAAGTTTCACTTGTACAAGTGTTCACAGACAATAATGGGAGAACATGCTGAACTGAAATCTATTTGGACAATTTTTCAGCATCAGATTTCCATACTACCCAGTCATCCCTGTCAGTTTATGGTGCACAGTGTCTGACAACTTAAAAATATGCAAATTGCTCTATACTTGCTATGAACACTCCTCCAGATTTTGTTCAAAAGCTGTAACAGACTGGGCTGCTCGCATAATTTTTTGAAGCATCTGCAAAGCTGGTACCAGATCCTGTCCTCTTTCTATATGTATACCCCTGATTTGATTTCAGTGGCTGAAACACCCATTTAGCTACATGAAGAAAGTCATTTAACCTCAACTCCATTTCCCTCAACTCTATTTTCCTCCCATTATACACACACACTACACAGAAATTTTCAGTCTTGGTTATTATTTATGGAGAGCTTTCAGGATTACCTTTTACAGCTGATTTATAAAAGTAATCACCTGCCTCAGAACAAAATGTAGCACTTGAACTTAAAATACTGCTTCTGATTTGAAAGATGTCATCTGCTTGAATAAAATCCTCTGTTTGAAGCACAGAGAATCTTTTTGTGATAGAAAAAAAAATTAAAATTCAGAATAATCTTTTTACTGAAACCACTTGACAATGTATGCAGCTTGCATTGGATAAATACTCTATTTTTAATTAATTGTATAATGAGATGTGTGCATCGTGAAAACATATATGCACATATTATTTCATTAACAGCCATTTGAACCAGTAATACAGTTCAAAGCAGATTCTGCTCTTTCTGTGCATCCTTATGAGAAGACTCCATTCCATTTTAAAAAGAAACATTAACACTAAACAAAGTTGATTCAAGCAATGCCAAAAACATGCTCAAAATCTGTCTCTCAGAGATACAGGGCAGCTTTCAGATCTTGCACAGAGTTCTGCTCTAATGCTCTGTTCCCCACATAGGACCCTCTACAGCCCAAGTCTGCAGTATAAACTGACTGCCTGGTAGAAGGCAGAAAGAATCCCTGCTAGAAGGAATAGAACATGCCACCTCTGAAACAGGCAGCTTTTGACATTCACTCCCATCTTTTTAGTTGGTAACTTGACCCATCAGGGTACCCGGTATCTGGTATTGTTCCAATGGCCACACCATAACTTTTACTTCATTGGTGACCAATGCTTTAGGATCTGAACAACCATCCAAACGGTAGAACAGATGCTTTTGTCTTAAATTAAATAGCCAGTTCAACTTTACAAATTTTACAGTGGTTTATTTTTCTTCTCTATAGACAAGCATGCATTTATTATATAACAGAAGGTGGCATTCCAGATTGTTTGCATGATGTAGACAGGTTTCATTTTTAGCACACTTCGTAAGTATTTTGCATAGGCAGTTGAAGATGCACAACACACTGCAAGCAAAAGCAACACTTCATGCCTCCATTTCATAATTAGGCTTAGGTCTTAAGTCACATTCTAATTCCCACCAAGCAAGAATGAAGAGGGCATCTGATCTCAAATACCTTATTCATGCAAAGAATAGGTTCAGCTAAAGTGCAACAATGAATAAAATATGGGAAATGCATTTCTGAAAGGTTATTTTACTGTGTCACCGAGTTAATTCTGGCACAAGATGACTCAAACCATCTGCAGCTTGAACAAGAAGAATTAAACATTTTGACAGCCCTGAAACCTCATACTTTTATTTTCCATTTCTTAAAATCTAAGTTTAATTCCACCTCACTCCTCCCTTTTTCTAATGCACTCCTTGCCATTACCTCTCCATCAAATCCAAGTACTGAAAATCCCCCACTGTTTGACACTCTTAACCGTAACTTGCTACAGGTGAAATGAAGTACATGTTAGTTGTTCAAAAACTGTAACCTTGCTCAGAATGCAGACTCCAGAACTTTTTGCAAGGCTGCCTTAGAGCAACCTTAACATATTACCCACAGTTTGTGTGGGCTTGAAATGCAAATGTTTACTTTCTACTGTAACATAAACATGATTTGTTATGCAGGGTATTGACACTTCTTATCATACCTCTAAGAAATGGCATAACTGCCACTCTTAAAACACATTTCTTAACACCAGGATGCTTGAAACTTACACTTTGGATAACAATAACGTATAACAGTGAATGCATAAACCAATATACACTGACCCTCATTTGAAAAATTAGGCTCTAACTCAGTAAAAAATCTACAGCATATTCTTCTGTTTAGGGAAGCATTTAAATATAGTTCTCTATGAGGATGGAATTCTTAATGTACCTTTAATGTTAGAGACTGTCACTGCATCTCAACCTTATGTATTTTTTTCTGCCCATGTCCCTTTTCCTTGCCATCTGCCTTCCAGTGTTAATTACATTTATCTGTCCAAAATTTTCCTACATGTTGCATTTTTTATTGAACCAAATGATACAGTGCACACACATTTTACTGGCAAATTTACAGCTGGAGAGCCTTCTTTTTTCTGCCCTTTATGGAGAAGAACAGTTCTAGTTTTAATGCTTTGGCACATAAGCTTTAACAGAATCCATGCACCTGCTCTTGAGCTCCTCACTTAAACTCCCTGTGCATCATCCAAGACAGAAGCTAAAATGCACGAAGAACATTTCTCATCACTCCATTTTCACACTTGCTTCTCAATACTTTTCATTATTGCTGAGCACTTAGTCCTAAAACCTGAAATGTAGGTGAAGATACAAAAAGAAGGCTTCTCCCTCAACAAAACACCTCAAGTTTTCAAACAGTGAGACGAACCTAGGATCCCAGAGACTGTCCCAACCAAACTTCATGTTTGCTCTAGGAGTCTTAGCCACTCCTATAGCTGGATGTGTGAAATGATTTCTTCTACTCTACTCCCAACCTTTAAATGCCGAAATTATACAAATGAAGGGAAAACAGGAACAGCCTTAGCCAAACAATTATGAGCAAATAATCTTGGTTTTCCATTAAAATCTGAATTACATTCTTCTAGGATTTATTTGAGGGTTTATTATTTTTGCAATTGATGCTTAATTTGCAGCTGATAGACCCACAATGCTTTTCCGAATTGGACACAATTTCCACACTAAATAAAAAGGCAGTGAACAGTTTTAAGAACATTTTTGAAAAGTATGGGCCAATCCAATAGTAAGTTTTAAGCAATAAAGCCATTAACATTTTGTAACATCAACCAATTCTTTCTTTGTAAACACATTACATACTTCTGTTTGAATTTAATCACTTACTAAACAGCTAAATAATTATTTCAAGCTAACGAGAATTAGTTTTGAAGTTGTTAGTATTAATGAGAAATCACCATATCCATATTAGTGTTGCATAGTACTAAATAATTGACACCTCAGTTCACATTACCACTTGGAGGATACTGGCAGCAAACAAAATCATTGAGTTTCCTTTTGTCAGATAAAGCATTTTTTTTTAAAGCAACTATTTTGAACTGAAAATAAAACCATATTTCATTACGATGAAAAAAACAAAACAAAACAAAAAAACAAAAAAACAAAACAAAACAAAACAACCCTGCCTCCAGATTTAAAAGCACAATGTCGTATACTTGTTTAAAAAATAGAAAGAAAGACAGAATTATAAGAATTCAGTGGGAATCTGGAGCACTCAAAACATCCTAGATTTTCAGCACCTTTTGGGAATAAGCCCCAGAGAAACTGCTTCTTTCTTTTGAAATCTGCCCTGTTCTCTTCACTGAAGGGAACGCTGGTTTAGCACCTCTGAAGACTGGGCTCATCATTTCCAATTCATTGGAATTTTAAACCAGTTTCTATTTTGTTGTTTCTGTGAAGTATTCTGCTTGGTCAAACAGCTGTTCCACTGTATCCACAGGAGTGATAGATGGCAATTACCAAGCTGCCAACTATTTTGCCATCCATAGTATCTTAAATTTCAGGAAAACTTGATTATGAATGTTTCTGGTCCAAACAGCAACACAAGGACAGCATGGGAACACAGCCAGCCAGCCAAGTTCTCCTCTGCTTATAAATTCCCAGAATTCTCACTGCAAAAGAAATCTGCTGGTTTACATCAGTTGAGATTGTCTGTGTCCTGCCCTGCCAAGCCCAGGGCAAGGTGACATCTTACAATACTCTCAGCGGGAGAAACCCCAGGCCCTCCAGAGGCTAAAAAAACCAACAATTTTACTGTAGACTTCCTTAACACTCTGTCAGGAGGTGGCAGGTTCTTATGCTTATAAAAGATAAGAAGTAGAAGGAGAAAAGAAAGAGCACAGAGAAACAGGCTCACCCATCTGTGGATCCAGCAGCTTCTTCTACATCAGCAGTTCTTTCAGTTGTGGTCCTTTCAACTGTAGTCCTTGTAGTCAACCACTTCGCTGCTGTCCAGAACAGAGGGATACACGCGACACAGCGAAGGCCCGTTTTACCTTTTTCTAGGGCCAGGCTCTCCCAAAACCCTCCCCCAGGTGAGACTCATCCCCAGGGGATCTGCTGAGCCCTAGACCCAGCTTACTTTGTGCCCTGGCAGGCCCCATTGTGTCAGTGCCACTGTCTCCGGGCAGTTAGTTGCCAGGCAGTTTGTTGCCAGGCAGTTGATCTTCCCGACCTCAGGGGAGACAACACAGGGAAGCATCCCCCACCTTGGAGGAGCAGGATCCTTCCCTGCCCCCCTGCCCTTTGCCCAAGCAATAAGGAGCTGTCAGTTCCTTCTTTGAGTTGTTTTGAGACAAACATCTTGACCCTCACTATCTGCAGCAGGAATATAATTACCTTCTAATAACATACTATCATTTTTATTTTAATGTTTATATAACTTAATGATGGATACACTCTCATCTCTCAATCTTTCTATGAAATCTGCAGTAGTTTATCCCTCAATATCAAATGTCTCTCTATATACAACCTAATTATAATTCTTTTTTTAATTTTTGTGATCCAGACAACACGCTTGGGAGTACTACCACTCTAGGTTTTGTAACTTTCTGAGGTTCAGCTTATTCACCTCTATCTTTCTCACACCTCCATATAAGCCTATCATACTCATTGTCTTCAGCAGTTCCAGACAAACTGTTCAGGGCAGAATTTTCCAGGCAGTACAGCTTTTAGTACGTTTCAGTTCACAGTATTGTCCACAACCAGCAGTTAAGCACCACACAGATGCTTCCCCACTGCCCTGCACTGGGATAGGAGAGAGGATGAGAAGGCGAAAACTGAAAAAACTTCTGGGTTGATACAAAGACAACCTAGTAAGAAAAGGTAGAGGGTTAGAAAGAAGTGACGCGAAAAAAAAAACTAAGAAAAAACAAGGCCAGGTTGGATGGGGCTTTGAGAAACCTGGTCTAATAGAAGGTGTCCCTGCTCATGGCAGGGGGACTGGAACTAGATGAGCTTTAAGGTCCTTTCAAACTCAAACCATTCTGTGATTCTATGAAAAATAAACCCAAGAAAAAACAAATAAAACCAATAATACGCAAGACAAACCAAGAAAGTGATGCAGACGCCGCAGTCACTCACTCCCAGCTGACTGATGCCCGGTCAGTTCCCAAGCAGCCCTGACAAAATAATCCCCTCTGGTTTTATTGCTTAGCATGACACGTTGTGGTATGGGATATCCTTTTGGTCAGTTGGGGACAGCTGTCCTGGCTTTGTCTCTTCCCAGCTTCTTGTGCACCCCAGACTACTGAATGGGGAGCACACAGAGAAGGAGAAAACGCCTTGACTCTGTGTAAGCCCTGTTCACTAACAACTAAAACACCCCTCTGTTATCAGCACTGTTTTTATCAGAGATTGAAAACATAGCACCACATGAGCTACTATAAGGAAAATTAACTCAATCCCAGCCAAAATCAGTACAGCTGTACAATCTGTAGTTGGCACAGCTTTTTCTGTTTTCCCGGAAAATACTATTTCATAGTCTATTCAATCTCATTGTAAGGAAGCTTTTCTTCACTGTATTTTTCCTCCAGTAATCCTATTGCCTTTGAAAAAAAAAAGTCTATTCTTTCAAATTCTTGATGTCTTTCCAACCATCAGTCTATCACCCCTACTCCTACGTAACAAAAACTTTATGTAGTTGGCACTTTCATCTGCAATCACACTTCCTGTAACCCAGTAACTATTTTGATCTTTTGACAGACACACCTTCTACTGTGATATTCTTTGCAAATACAAGCTTGTCATTCAACTTAACCTGGTCATGTTTCTACACCACCCTTAGCTACCCAGCCACATTACACCTACTTGTTTTTATTGACAGGCATGTAATTGGTAGACAATTCCCCGTCTTCTAGCTTTCTAGCACAGGACACTGTGGCTCTTTCTATATTAATGAAACAACCCATGACAATCCTCACCATGCCCACAACAGAAAACCCCCTTGCTCTCCAACACTAGGTCCACATTTAATCTGCCAACAAGGAATGCTCACTGGCACAAGTTTACTCCTCTAGGAATAGCCTGGAATAGCACTGTTTACGTCATGTCAGAAGCATGCCAAAAATCCCTGTAGCCATACAACAGTACAGTCAATTTACAACGCATGGGCCTTTGACCTCGATTTGTTCAAGTACTTGGTAGACTTAGCATAAATCTCACAGTTCAAAATTTTCTCTTCAGAGTGAAGGAAAGGTGCTTCCTCTATTCTGTTTTCAAGGGTCTCAAAAATTAAGGCTTTCACACAGAAAAGAAGTATATCAGGAAATGTTTATCCACACAAGATGTACCTGAACAAGGAATACCAGCCATGGGAACTGGAGTCAACAGGTATTTGTTTTCTTCAAGTAAAATTAGAGTGTCACATTCAGAATGATATTACTAGAATGGGGCCTGGAAACAATGGGGTTTTATAAATTTTTTGCAATACAATGTGACACTAAACTCAAAAAAAATCCTGTCTAAAAGGAAACAATTTAAATCACCTGTGTTCCTCAGAGCATGGTGAACTTACTATGTCTATACTTAAAAAGAAAGTCCCTTCAAAAACACTCAGTTATGATCATAAAAGTTGCTGAATTAAATGCAGAGAATGGTCTCTGTGGTTCAATAAACATATGCCAGCACAGATCAGCTTTAAAAATAAATAAGGAAAACAAAAGAAGGCAATTATGTTATACTTTTCCCTTTGAAATACTGCAACCTTCTTGAGCTATGCTTTGAAATATATCTTCTAGTTGGCTTTAATCACTGTTGCACTGAATGCTCTCATTACCCAATTACATGTCCAGTCTGTGTCTGAATCACACAAAAATTGGGGGTGTTTTCAATACTAAATAAAGATAATTAAAGGTTGTCAAAAAAAAAATCCCAGTGAAAAATATGTTTCTTTAGAAACATTTTTGAATACTAGATTTTCAGTTATTTCAAAATATTGTTTTAGACAAAAATAGTTTTTTTCCTTTTATTTTGAATAGTAATATTTCATTCTGTCCTTTTTATTTCTTCTGCTCTTTTATTTCTTATCCAATCTTCTTGAAGTAAAACACGTATTAACAAAATAAATTTTGGTGGAGATTTTGAAGTTATTTATTGCTATTTGATAAAAGGAATGGAAAATTTTTAGTTCCTATTTCTTAATGTCTTCCTTTATCATTAGTTCTCTTTACCATTATTTGAGATGTGTCTTTCTGGGAAAAATTATAGGGACTATACAGAGTATTGGCACATCGTGATGTTTTTTATGGGAATGGATTGCTATTCAGGGAAAAGAAATGTTTGAGAGAGCACAGAGCCTTCACAGAAGAAATATTAAAGGGAACTAAAATTTCAGTGGAGTTCTTAGAAAAAAAATTGCCTGATTAAAGACTTCATGTTTCAACCAATTTTTAACAGGAACATAGGACTGGAAGTGATTGTCTGTGCTACTGAATGCAGCTTCTGCAATGGGGCACTAGATGAAACATCCTAGTGCTTCCACACGAGTCACAAATTCCTTTCCTACAACCTAACAGAACATTATGACTTGCAATAGAAAATGGAAAGCTCCAAATACAGTGTAAGGAATTCCTCTGAAGGGAATTCAAGGAGACAAGAGTGTGTCACCAGTGTCACAGAATCACTGACTGATTTGCTTTGGAAGGGACCTTAAAGCTCGTACAGGTCCAACCTCTAAGGCAGGAACACCTTCCTCTAGACCAGGTTGCTCAAAGCCCCATCCCACCTAGCCTTGATGTTCTACAGTGCTACTGTTATTAAGCATTTATTAAATAAAGATTTACTGTAACTCAAGCTCAGTGTCTGCTGTCTACCCAGTCTAACTTATCGTGCTTAAACACAGGTGACCCATATGAATTGAGAAAGCAGACCGTCACATCCTACAATGTGGAAGAGCGGGTCAAAACAAGTACCTGCCAGGCTGAGCTGCAGATTTGTGTGGTAGCGTCTTGAACATGTAATGGCTCCAGAAAAACTGGGAGTGGCTATTTCTTCTTTGCACCAAGGTCAAGGGAAGACAACTCTCCAGTATAGAGATCTATGGATCAATAGGGAAAAATCCACCCTCCATCGCCCAGGCAATCACAAGCCTAGAAAAATGTCATTAATATACAGTGTGACCAAGTGACTTACCCTTGCTTCAAAGTCAGCAAATGCAAGGACTTGTATCACAAGCCTTACTTTCAGTCTCCTTAAATTCCCCAATTTCAATATACAATTCCTTTCAGTAGCTTACCAAGCATCATCTTAAAACAATTTTGACCCCTTCCCCAATTGGAGACCATTCCAGTAATTCACTTGTTCTTTCTTCCCCTGAACTTGCTGAAGATCAATTTTGATTGTTTAACTTCAGACCTTTTTCCCCCCCCCCCCCATTTGATATATTTATCCTCCAAAAGCATTTGCAGAAAGTTATCCCTTTTGACACTTGTTTGGTTGAGTTAAAAAGGCAGAATCTTTTAATATGCCAAAAAGGTCCAAACAATGCCTTGTACAATAGCAAACACCTGAAGCAAGGAAAGCCCTTGACATTTCACAGGCATCTTCTAGCTAAGGAATGATGGTTTTTTGACTTCCAATTCAGAAATCCTGTATTTATAACAGAATTTTTTATCAGTAGTTTCTGGCTGCCCCATGTTATAATTTGAAACTCTCAGGTTTCCTCTCATACTTTTCATTTCAGTTGCCTGAGCCATCTGACCCCCCTACCTTTTTCTAACGGATGACTCCCTCCCCACACCCCTGTTTCAGCATTATGTCCCAGCTCTATCCCCAGTTCTTAATTTCAGAATCACATATTTAGTTCTCTACATTTGGATCATTAATGAATACATTAAACAAGATCTCTCACAGACTAATCCCTTAAGGATACTTGCAGTAGCTTTTCTCAATCCCAGTATCCCCTTCTGCATATCCTCCCCTTTCAACAGCTGTTCAATCCACCCCACTTTCTCTGCTAATTGCCATCATCTCCATCTATAGTATTAAATTCCTACTCAGCATTGCAGAAAGTGCTTTTCTGAAATATAAAGAAATAAATCCATTATATTACCTTACGCAAGTAAACATAAACAAAATAAAGACAATAAGATAATCTCAAAAACATTACATGTGTTAAAACTCTCCAGTAATTTATCCAGTTCCCCATTTGCCTTCATTCCTTAATTATATTTTCCTTCTAATTGAAGGAAATCAAAATCTAATACTTTGCCTCTTACAGGGTTGGGTTTAGACCTAGGAGGCAGCTGCCAGTGGTAGCCACTGTTTTGGTACCTGCTTACCTTGCCTCTATTTTCTGTGTCTTGGCTCTGCTTCCCTAACAACACTGGAAGCAGGAGCTGAGAGAGGGGAGAATATGCATCACCTCCAGCCCTTTCCTTCAATGTCTGACTGTTTCCTGCTCTCAGCACCAGCTGAGGGGTGGAGGTAGAGGAAAGAAGACAGGCAAATGGGAAGACTGGGAAGAGGGTGAAACCTGTGAAGGTTGCTGTGTGCCTGGTATGAAGACTAGAGCAGATCCTCCTCCTGCTATGAGGGGAAGAACAAGAAGGTGATCTCAGAGGAAGAGTAGAGGACTGTCCTGTGTTGTTAGTGTCTGGAAAATGAGAAGCTGAGCAAGAAAGACACTCTATGGAAATAAATCTTAATCAGGAGGAAGGTAAAGGAACACATGAAAGAAGGGATACATAAAAGGGTAGAGATGCTGGAATAAGAGGCTTTGGGGTGCTGAGAAGCCTGGGAGCAACAGTCCCTACTTCTCACACCCAGCATGCTAGGTTCTCTATGTTCTGCACACACGGTCCATGCTGAGCCTTGGCTTGACTGGGAGGGACAGAGGGCAAAACAGTTCAGACCAGTCTTTTGCAGTTGTCCCTAATTCACCAGAACTTTAAAATTTTCTTCAAATTCCTTACTGCCTACTCTGTCCTCCGAAGATCCTTCTTTGCTCCATCACAAAACTGTAATGACTCCACAATGAGGAAAAATAAATACCCCTGATATTCACTCATGCAGTGGCAAAATTCCATTTTGTTCACTCAGATAAGAAGCTCTGAGTTCGTCCTTGTGAGCAGCATGAGAGCAAAAGATTGTGGGGGAGGAGGAGGACTTATTTTTAAAAGATTTTTGATATTCTTTAATTATACAATCCTACTGTACCAAAAACATTAATTAAAAATCCTTGCTGCTGGACTTGCTATTTCCTGCACTAGTTCCTTCAGTAATCTAGAATGGAGATTAGCTGGATTTTGTCACACTTGGCAATCTAAGCTTTTCTTCTTAGAGCTATGGCTTGTTTCTTCTACTTTGCCTAGAGGTACTGCATGTAGTGCAGTTACAATGACTGATTTCTAATTGTGTACAATATAAAAAACAAAGGGTTAACATACTAATCCTCTGCATTCAAACAGAAATACCCCAGTGGAGCCAGCCACTGAGATAATGAAATTATAGCTCAACAGGAAGATCCTGAGAATGGAGTGTAATGGTTTTAACAAATAAGGATTGCTGATTTGGGGGGGGTGTAGGCTTTCTAGAGGCTTAATTAATCAAAGCAGCTAGGGAACACCTAAGCAACCACTATAAACAGTGGAAGTAATTGTTCTTTATGTGAGTACTTTACCCAGCCAGGATGTAACTTCCTAATTTGGCTGTGGAATGATACAGAGTGCAGACTGTATACAAAGTCCATACATTCAAAAAATCATAGATATGTTTTAAATCATTTAACAAAATCATTACTCTGTTGATTGTCTATGAAATGTAGTTAGGAAAGCAGAGTCTATCATCTAAAATGAGACATCTGTTGTATCATTTTCCCATAAGGGACTTTACAGCAAGAAACTGTCTGAAGGTTGCATCCAAGGCACTTTGCAACAGCTTGGACAGCATCTTTTGGTGTCTCTTCTGTCAAGTTTAATAATAAGCGATTGTTATATTCTACAGGAGGAAGGAGTCATTCAGGCAAATACCTGGTTCAGAGCAGTATTTCTTCCATGTACCCATGTGCTCTCCCTGAGAAATGCATCACTCTAACAGCACTTTTTATGACATCCCGACGTCAGCAGAACCAGCTGTCGAGGCTAATGGAAGCACACAATCTTTCTGATGATTTCTAGAATAATCCAAAGGAGAAGATGATGACAATTACCTTTGAGACACCTGCCTCTAAAATGGCACATGCTCATTTTAAACAGCCTGTAATCTCACCTTGAGTGACTGCCAGGCTTCATTTGGATCCTTCATGTTTAATATATTATTTAGATTGCATGGTTTTAGGCCTGAAAGGAAGCAATTTAGATTGAAATTAGCAATAGTGTGGAATTATACTGACAGGCACTGGAAGTTTAGATAGTTATTTCAGAAATATCACTCTCTGCTCTACACGTGCCTCTTTGGCACTAAAAATGTTTAGAGAATGTTAAGATATCAAAATTATATGCTCAGAAATAAAAATCCCTGAGTTAAGGTGTCAGGCTCTGGTTTTGCTCCTTTCTTGTTTCCAGTGCACCAGAATACCACACACGTCTAGGTGTTGCCCATGATCAAACTGGAAGAAATTCATTGAAGGCCTGTGATGCTGACCAAGGGAAAGGAGAACGTACTTCATGGAAGTTAAGCAAAGGAAAGATTGTTGGCTTGTTTGGTCTAGTCAAATGAAACTGGAGTGGGAAGGGGAAGCCAATTAGAAATGTACCAGAGATAACACAGCAAGAAGAAAGGAAGAACTACTTAAATCTGAGGAATAATATTGGTATAAGTACAAACAGTATAAATCTGACACAAATAATTTGAGCCGGAGACTACAAGAAACATCTTCTAATAAAAGTCACATGACGACTGACATAACAGCTTAAGCCTTGCTAAATTTTAACTTTCTAATTGCAGTAACACTGTAAAACACTGACTGACTTCTTCTCATTTTAGATCACATGAAATGCAGCCCTATGTCCTTTAAGTCATGATATGGTAACAGTTGTGATGATTATCTCCTTTTTACTTTTGTCCTGCAGACAAATGGGTCAGGAAACTTTCAGCCAAAATGGTGAAATTTTCTGAAAGTAGAAGGTAATATCAGGAGCACTCTGACATCAGGAAATATACCTGCTAATGGTGTTCACTATGTGTCATGATATATGGAATTGCCATTCATCTTAAAACAGCAGGCAGTTATTCAAGGAAACTACAATTTTACAGACACTGACAAGTACTCATGCATGAGTTCCAGATTCATTTCTTTTACTTGCTAGGGACCACATACCAAAAACAGACTCCTGTAAATCAGTTACATTAGTCTAATCTTGAGGTGACACAGGCATGGGCATGCGTGGTGAGACCTGTATAGAAAAGAAGCAGGCAGACTTGGTAGTCAACTCTGGGTTTAGTTGCTTGTCTTCCTCTAGCAAATATTACGTTTGTTTTATCAAAATGCAACCAAATGGCATTTATGATTTAACCATCTATCCATGCTTTTTAGAACAGTGCTCATGTTATCATTCATACGCTAATCTTAAGTTACACTTCCCATCTGCAACTTGTCATTGTATATAGTTAAGTTCTACAGCGACTGGTGAAAAAATTCAACTTAAACTCAGAGAGTTTGAAGATAATCTCACCCCTTCCATCATCTCAGCTGTGGAAAAACTGCCCCAGGACCTCAAACAATTGAAAGACGATCTATCCAG
>JARCZZ010042096.1:0-32299 GCA_030323915.1 Brotogeris chrysoptera
AGTCCATCTGTATGTTACATCTCTGCCCTGATGGCCTCAGGTGTCATGGGCCCACCAGGCTCAAAATAATTCACCCTCCCCTTCAGCAGTTTCTGCAACTTGTCACTGGGGACTCTATATAGCTGCCTTCCATCTCCGACACTTCCAAAGCACCGGAGGGGCCCAGTGGACTAGATAAGGGAAATAACAAGGAAAGAGAATACAACCTCTCACCACCCACCAACCTATAAGCCTGACCCGAGCAGTAATCTAACCCTTCCGGGGAACTGACCCCAATTTATATAGTGGGCATGATGAGCTGTGGTGTGAAATACCTCTTTTGTTAGTTTGGGTCAGGTGTCCTGTCTCTGCTGCCTGGCTTCCCCTCCTCCCTAGCAGAGCATGAGACTCAGAAAGTCCTTGGTCAGAGTAAACATTACTGAGCAGCAACTAAAAACATCGGTGCTATCAGTGCTGTTCCCAAGCTGAAAGTCAAAACCACAGCACTGCACCAGCTAAAAAACTGAGAAAAATTACTGCTACTGCTGAACCCAGGACACCCTCTCTCATTGTAGAATCACAGGACAAATAAATTGTATTAATGACAATTATCAATATCAATGACAGTAATTAATGTAATGGCAGAAACAGTAATGTTATCTCTTGTCAGCGAACAGTCAAGTTACAGGCTACAGAAAGTCAATAAGATTTTCTTCTTAATATGCTTGTAAATCATAGGATTTTTTTTCATTTTTTTTTCATTTTTCATTTTCAAAACTTTTCCATTATGGTAATAAGCCTTTCCTTTGATAAAAAGAATTGCATCCTTACCTGTAATCCAGTTGAAAGTTACAATGATATGAATTCACTAACACACAATTTTTGTTAGACTAATATACATAGCGTCATAGTAATAAATAATCGATTTCTATCTGCTCTCAGATTGTCCTTTTGAGACATCATTTTGTAACTCTTGTGTTTCTGATTTACCTAATTGTTCTTTACTGATAAAAGTAATATAGGAAACTAATTTTTCATCTAACGGGCAAAATCATACCACCATTATCAGTGAATGCCTATTTCTGTTAAGCGAATTATTTGAAAAACTCTCTAGACTCAGGTATTTTGCAATGAATATTTGAAGGATTTTCTCAAGAACTGAAATATTTTCATTTACGCTTTTGGTGGTGTAACTGAATAAAATAAGTAGGGTGTATTTCCCTACTCCTGTCTGCAAAACTGCTCAAAGTAAATTAAATTAAATTGAAATAAATTTAAACACTCTTTAAAATACCATTCTATTTGAGAAACAAATTAATTGCTCTTTCCTGAAGTAGATTATCTTGTAATAAAATCCCAGTAACATAAACAGGAGCTCACTACTGTTGTTGATAACAAAGAACTTACTGTTATAATGCCAGCATCTGTTAACATATATCCCATAATATTTCCCTATATTTAGAAGAGAGAAAAAAAAAAAAGAGTTGCCAGGCAAGTGAGAAAGTAAACGTTCTGTCAATATATATTTCATAGATACCCTGGCTATTGTTGCTATGAACTGAGTGACTTAGTATTTGTAACAAAAGCTAATGAACCAATACATTTTTTAGCATATTATTAGTGATTACAGATATTAATAATATTTGCAGTAGTTAATAAACTATCCTAATGTATTCAGAATTTTAAATTGCTAGAAAGGTTGAACCTTAATGAAGCTACTGAAAGTATGGCTATTTTGTCTTTACTACTAAAAATTATATTCTTTGCCAACAGTGAGCTTCCATCTGACTGTTAAATCCTACCTAGCTATAACAGGCATTTAACAGCTTATATTCCTTTTTCAAACATGCCTTCATATGACCTATTGACCTTTCAGCAAGTCTGAAAATAGTGGGATCTGGCCTCCAATGTCACTATAAGCAAGAATGGTGTCACTGTTGATATTTCTGTTGATTAAACCTCTTATGTTTTTTAACTAAACAGTGTAGATCAAGTTTCACAATAATATTTTTTTCTGTGTTTTTTATAGGTCTCATTGGTTAGTTTAATAGCCAATGCTTTGGGCTATTCTGAACTCGGTGCCATTAAATCGCTTCGGACATTACGAGCTTTAAGACCTTTAAGAGCCTTGTCAAGATTTGAAGGAATGAGGGTGAGATAAAATGAATGAGTCTGAATGAATACATGCACACAAAAAGTAATGTAGAAGTTTGACACTCATGCCTTCTGCAAAGAAATCCAGAATGGGAATGCATGCAAAAATGTATGGAAAAAGCATCCCAACATGTCCTTATACACAAGATGCGTACAGCTTACGCTTGGAGATGAGACTTTGAGCTCATTAAATTTGCCTGCTGACTGTTGCATAGTTGTGCTTTCCACTTATTTGTAGATCTCTACAGAAAAGTAAAAAGACATGAGAAATTTTAAAACAGAGGGTTGGAGGTTTCTCCTCCAGTTTAGCTGGGAACTTTACGTTACACATTTCTGTACCTCAATTCTATTCTCTACCAGTTCGTCAGTGGTTTAGGTGGAACAGGATTAGATGGAAAACAAAACAAAATAAAGCAAAGCAAAACAAAAGGTGAAGAAACTGACAACAGTGACACACCAGAAACTGTAGCCTCCCTGAGACTCCCTGTCTGCCTGCCTGGGGAAAAAGAATCCTTTAATAAATGCTGTACTATTAGGGAAAGTTTCTCTGGTAACAGTGAGGTTGGAAGTATAGAAAAGGAGAGATGGGAAATAATTTTCTCAGCTAGTGTCCTTTACTTCATATGAATGCAACTGCTGCCATCTTACCTCTCCTCCTACACATCTTAAATCCTTCCTGTTGAGGAAATTATTATCTTCATATTCTGCCAATCTGACAAAAAAAAGCCCACGACCCCCCAAACTATTGCAAGCTGTCTGCTGAAAATACAGACTATGCTATTTCCTGGAAAAATCGATGCATAAAAATTTAATATGGTAATGTTACTAAGAAATTTCCTTTTAATCTTTTACCTCGAAACACCCAGATGCTGCAATGCAAATTTACAGTTTGGTCATGGGTCTTAAGTTTCCACAGAAATAGTACGGTTCCTGCCTGGGCTGAGGCTGAGATATTCTAGACCTGGCCAAAGTAGCCAGTGTAGGGGGTGATCTGCATTGCAATCTATCTAATAAATGGGCAAAACCTCTACTGATATTAGATTACTTCCAGTCAAATAAGTATACCAAAAAATACTGCTATTTTCAAAACAACACACAAAAAACTACTGCAGCCTCTACTGATTTGGTAGGCAATTATCATGTGATTATCTGCAGCTTTCTTTTAGTTCAACCACAAGAAGTAAGAGGGATTTCATCTATCTATTACTGCCCTTACTCATATAGATCAGCTCAACTATATTAAATGCAACCAATTTAAAAAAATGTAAGAGCAACTATAGTGAGCCAGGCAATTTAAACCCAAAACTTACAGCAGATGCTGTTAATAAAAACTAAATTAGATATGCTTAATTATGTTATATTGTATGTAGATGCTAAAATACACTGCTGCCAATATATACATAGAGTTTCTGAGAATAAAATAATTCATAATGATAGTTTTACATGTAGACATTTTTATTGAGTCTCCCACACCATCATTCTTTGATCTTTTTCTGGTTTATTTTCTATTCATAGATTTTGATTTGTATTGTGGGAATTTAACATTTATTTCTCTCTTTTTCTCTAGAGCACACAAATTCTAAGAATCCATCTTGCTACTAACAGGTTTTCGTTTGCTTTTTGATTTTTTTCAGACTTTTACATTGTATTGGTTTGCATATTATTTTATTTCTTGCTTTTTGCAATCTCATTAATGTTTTCATTAAATCTTAAATAACTTTTCCCCATAAATTTTAATGTAGCATTTTAACTGTCCATTCCATATTAATACTGTTTAAACATTTTTAAAGTAGTTTTATTTTTCTGCTCACAAACTAAGTGGCTATTTTGTCTAATTTGTATACTAGGTGGTTGTAAATGCCCTTGTAGGAGCAATTCCATCTATCATGAATGTATTGCTGGTTTGTCTTATATTCTGGCTCATCTTCAGCATCATGGGAGTAAATCTGTTTGCTGGCAAATTCTATCACTGTGTCAACACCACAACTGGTGAGATGTTTGATGTCAGTGATGTCAACAATTATACTCAGTGTGAGGAACTCATAAAAAACAATCAAAGTGCCCGATGGAAAAATGTGAAAGTTAACTTTGATAATGTAGGAGCTGGATATCTTGCTCTTCTTCAAGTAGTAAGTAAATTTATATAATTTCTTTTTGCTCTTTTTAAAGAAGTCTACAAAAAATGGGCAAATTAAGACTGTTAAGGAGTGGAATAATTTCTTCATAGTAATGATGTACAGCTTACATAATTCTACTGCATTGTTACCTATATTTTTTGTATTAATGATAGTAAAGTAACTTTCCATTTCAAGGCTAGGGAACAAAGTCTCATCATGATGATAATAATGTGAAAATGATAAATGTAAAAGGTACAAGAATATTTTTAGTGCTGCGTAATATAAACTTCAGGAATGTATTTCATGTGTCTTGCCATGGTGGGCAAGGCTCAGAAGTCCCTGTAATTATTAAAAAGTTCTCTGCCCTCCTTTATGAGCCCTGTTACCTCATAAGACAGGAGAGCAGTCAGCAGCTTAAAAGAGGGCAGATAACTAACTGGCCTGAAGTGAGAAATTACTGCCAATGCCTCTT
Organism: Brotogeris chrysoptera; assembly: GCA_030323915.1. Lineage (NCBI taxonomy): Eukaryota > Metazoa > Chordata > Aves > Psittaciformes > Psittacidae > Brotogeris > Brotogeris chrysoptera. The sequence goes on from JARCZZ010042096.1 coordinate 4,723, forward strand.
ACATTCCAGAGGTCGCTTCCAACCCTAATGATTTGGTGATTCTGTGATCATTACACATCCACAGCAAAATTCTTTCAGAGCCAAAATCCATTAATCTAGGCGCTTTGGCACTGTGAAATGATTTTTCTTTTGTCAACAGTGTGATCAACGTAAAATGGATTTTCCTTCATGTTTATGCTCATCTAAGGAACCAGTATATAATTAGATGGTAAAAATAAAAACATACCAACCCAGTGTCTCTGGTGAAGATATTTGTTTAATAGAGCCTTGATTTTCCAGAATTGGAAGCAGGTTTGGGGAAAGAAATAATAAATAATATAAGATCTGAGATTAGGGCACCCAATGTTTCATGTACCTTGGAGCCAATTCTTTATTGTCATAATTCTTGTGTAAGAGGTCTGAAATCCTCTACGAGAAGTAGAAGCTGTCAATGGGAAGAATATGGAGAGTTACTCATAGACATATCCTACTTGAGTATTAGGTCTGATTAATCATATAACACTTTCTCTTGATGTTGGCAGATAAGCAGTACTTGCTGCTAAAATAAATGTATTTCGTTAAGAAGTACATGAAACTACAAGGACATTAAACTATGGCTAAACCAGGAAAATGTAAAATACTTTTATGAAAAAATACAAATTATTTATAACTATTACATTCCATTAATGCTTGTTAAAGAATCATTATAATATACTTATGTTAATTATGGTATTGTCCTTGTGAAGTATTAGATGTTATTGTATTGCATGGCATATTCTATTAATTACTGCTACATATTCAAAGTCTATAAAGCCAGCACTCTCATGTGCTGAGTAGTAGTACTGAATGATGATCCTAATTCTCTGACCAGATCTCGTTGCTACCCTTGCACTAGCGACTAAACCATCTTATTACCAATACTTGACTCTGAAGATGTACAATGAAAACTTCTAGTCTCTTGAAACTGCCTGAATGTCATCTGTGTCATTCATGCAGACAGTGTTGGTCTTTAATTACTACATCACTACTGTGAACCTTTCATTCTTCTCTTTCATTATTTTTTGTTCTGATTCTTTTCTTTTTCAAATATTCCCTTCTGCCCTTTACTTTTCCTGCAGAAATTAAAGGATCCTTGAGCATGTATCATGTCACCTCTTCAGCTGATTGTCCCCATTAACATTTTCCCTCCACTCTTCTCCTGTGCTTATTGCTCTTACCAAACTCTAATCCTCTTCTAATATTGCGATGCAAAGTGCACCACATGGCTGCCAATTATCAACTGAACCACAAAGAGCTACGAAGCCCGGCTTCAAGCATATCTTCTTAATATATATCGGTATTGCACTTCAAGATTCAGGACAAAAAAACCTCCAGGAACGCAAGTTTTCCGCTGTGCAAAGTAACAGCTGTACCAAAGTATCAGAGCTACTTCTGGGAAGCACAGATGCAAATTACCCCTTGGGATAGTTCCTCTCCCGTACCTCCTTAGGAGAGATCTTTTTTATCTGTTCATTTAACAGGCGTTTTAGCTCTTTTTTTCCTTATTGTGAATAAGCTTGGAAACCCTGGCTAATGGGTGGGCACTTGTGCTTTCAACTGGCACGTCACACCAACCCTTTGGTGTTCCTCAGACAGTGGACGTTCCATGTCCATGAAAATCACTGCCTTAGAGCAATGATGGCAGACCTTATTTTCCTCTATTCTACCCAAAGTCTCTATAGGAACTCAGCCCAGAGTTTTGCTGAAGTTAATCCAAGTTCTTCCACAGTTCACTTTTTGGTCTTCTGAAAATCTTATCCCTCAAGAAACAATGTGTGTGTATATATATATATATATCTGTAGGTATATATATATTAACAGAGTCTATTCCTTTTAGTTATGTGGGATTAAAACATTTCTAAAAATACCATAGTAGTTTAGCCATAGCAAAAACATTCAGATGCATGTTCATATCTGTTCAGAAATTGTATTGCTGACACCATCAATTCATACTGTGTACTTGATAAAATTTTTGTCAGCATGAATGGTTCTAGTAAATTTTACTTGAACAGCTCCAGCATTAATGTCTATCCAAGTCTACCATTCTTAATCTGCAAAGCAAGAATCTGCAGCTCCAAACACACTTTGCCCCAGCTGAGACCTTTAGAGACTCTTAATAACTGAAAAATAACTTCTCAAAAAAATAGTATTATTATAAAAATATACCTTTGCTATTAAATGTGGTTTACATATTTAGATATTATTTTACTAAAAGTTAAGGCCCAAATGCTGTGACCTAGTCATTTTTCACATTATGAATTTTTATAGAAAAGACAAGACAAACAACTGTATTTTATTTCTAGGCTACTTTCAAAGGATGGATGGATATTATGTATGCTGCTGTTGATTCACGAGACGTAAGTGTAAGACTTTCAAATATCATCTGTTGGTCGTGTTCTGAGAATAGAATTTAAACAGCTACACATACAATAATATTAAGAATTATAATCAGCACCAGTACATATTTTTCTAGATACATTTAGTCTAGAAAAGAACTTTTATCTAATTTCATGAATCTTAGAATTTGCAATGGAAAGAATTAATCCTACTTCCTTCTGTTTAGGCAAATAAGATAAGTTAATGGGATTTTTTTAAAAAAGCTAATGTTAATTTAAAAAGAAGAAGAGGGTTTTTAACCACTTCTTTCAGTACTCTTGAGTATTAATTAATTTAAGATTATATAATGTAATTATTACGTATTGAATATATTAATCTTGTTTTACAACATGTAACTACATTTCATTGTTTATTTAGGTCTGAGCACTTCCGTTATCTATGCATTTAAGTGCAATTAAATTCTAATTTTGAAGAACATCTGTTTTCTAGGAATTAGAATTTTAACTTGGCTACAGAACTAAATCATGTAAACCCAAAAGAATTCCAGGAAGATTTAGGCCACAGTAAAATTGATTGATTGTTTCATCAAAATACACTGAACATAATATAAAATATTTAGATTTGTGCTGTTAAAATTTTAAGTATTAATGACTGCTCTCAGTCCCACATTGGTTCTTCCTTCTATACAAGGAACTTTGTGTATATGTACATACATAAACATATCTGTGTGCATATTTAGTCTAAAATTCCATATGAGCAATCATTCTGTCAACCTCCAGTCCTCCAAATATTGAGTTGAATTGACATGCTTAGTCTTTTTAATAACTGAGTATAGTTTAAAGATTTTCTAGCTAAGTTAGCATACACCTACTCATAAATTATATGCACTGTGATTTTACATTTAGTATTCCCATGGTTAATAAAATTTACAATGTTTTGCAGGTAGAAGATCAACCCAAGTATGAGGACAACTTGTATATGTATCTTTATTTTGTCATCTTTATCATATTTGGATCATTCTTTACCTTGAACCTTTTCATTGGTGTCATCATAGACAACTTCAACCAACAAAAAAAGAAGATAAGTATTTAAAATGTTTCCATAGTTCTAAAAATTATTAACTATAATGAATTAATAACTTTTTTATGTAAAGCTCAAAAGTAATTTTGCATCCTTGAATAAAAATGTCTCTTTTTAACACAATCTGTATTGAATCTGTGAGCGTGATTTTGACCTTTGTATTTCATCGTTTTGACAAGTGAAAAGGGACAAGCCAGGAGTTGGGTCATAATAGATTGCAAATTGTGTAAGAGCTAAAATGAAAATACAAAAAGGGAACATGCATTATTCTTTTGATTAGATGTAATAATATCTGCCGTATTAACCTTTTAATTAACTTTTAAAAATCAAGATAAATTAATTTTAATTAAACTTATAAACTTAGCACTTAATGATAATATAATACGGCATGTTTTCATACAACAGATAATAGTTCTGCAAACTGATTAAATAGTAGGTTGATAGTAAGTTTGACAGACTTCACATGAATAGGCGTAAAGATACAAGTAAATAAGTGTACAAAAGAGCTCTATTTTTCTACAATTTTGTAAGAAATTTGATGAACTTGTTACACACAAATATAATCTATAATTTATTAGCAATAATAATGCAAAGGTATAAAAGACAGATTTATTTCTATACATTTGACATACAAGTCTGCTTAAAAATATATTGATAATGCATATAGTTTTTTAATAATTTTAAAAATAAAAAATACATATAATAACATTTAAAATATTTTGAAGCCTAATGATTCTCAGCCTTAAGCTGCCAAAATGAACCTCAGGATCATTCTAAATCTTTGTATGCTGTGAAAAAGCAGTTTCATATGACTTGGTTTTATCCAGCCACCAAGTACAAAGCAGCAGTACTAAACAGAATCTATGGTTAAAGTCAATTGTGAACTACAGAAATTTTTCCTTGTGAAAATATTCTTTAGCTTCTTAAAAGAGCCATAAACACATCTGAGGCTACTTCCTCTGTTTCTATCAGTTATGCTTTGAACTTCAATATCCAGTTCAGCAGACAGAGACTTTGGCATTATGTTTCTATCCAACTTAGTTCAGATTCACCAATAAGCACAATTTACTTTATACTGAAATTCAGACAGTCAGTTGCACATCTGACTGGCAGCATGTGCATCTGCAAACGAAGGCTAATTTGAGTTAGTCAAGGTTCTAGTGATGCTTTAATTAATAACTTGCTATGGCACGTTTTGGATTACTTTTTTTTAGTTTTGTACCAAAGGTGATTAAACCCCTAAGATTAGACCCAAATACTCTCCCCTGACACAACTTGTGCCTCAAAGTTACCCCATTTTAGACCTAGCTATCTGTAATCCTAAAAGTCTGTCTAGAATTTAGGACACATGAGGAACCAATCAGGGTTGTATGCCCTAAATCAACAAGTTATTTAACAGCATCAGAATAGTAATTTTATAGTAAAACAGACATTTTAGCCATGTCAGCAAAAGTGAGCATGAAGAAAAATTCAACTATCAGCCTGACAAAGGGGAGGTTTTCTTTTTTAGGAATGCATATGAGCATCCACACTATAAATATCTGAAAAACATCACTTTTGCTATCTAAATCAAATATATTACAAAGAGACACACTATGGTATTATATTACAGAGAGCCATACTGTAGTTAAATGTTGTATGCATGGACATGGCAGTAATTAGTTTCGATATTATTTGTTCACTTTGGAGGTCAGGACATATTTATGACAGAAGAACAGAAGAAATATTATAATGCAATGAAGAAACTGGGATCCAAAAAGCCACAGAAACCTATACCAAGGCCAGTGGTAAGAGTGACTTGATTTTAAATCCCCTAATATTAAATATGCATTGGGGAATATGGTTTTAGCCAACAAGAAAAGGTTATATGTCTGGAAATAAAATATTCTTTCTGTTTATTTTATTGTAAAGGTAGAATTTGTCCCTTTTTTTCTTCATTCAGTGGACTAGATTGTTCATGTTTCATTTAAAAACATACACTCAGAAATACGAACTGTAGGTTTTAATAAGGGTGATGTGATAAATTTCATAATTCCCTACGCTCTAGAAAAGTACAGTTGATTGTATCATTTATTGGTTCTTGTTACCCCCAGATAAACTTAATTTTCTGTTTTCTCCTCCCACATAATGTGTAGGAAATGGGGAGGCACTGGACCCTGCTGAAGACAGAAGGGGGCAGCAGTCACCTAATGAGAAATACAGATGCAGATAATCTTACAAGATAAAAGGACACCCTAGGGAGCAAAGCATAAACTAGGATAAATTTGTCTCTGAGATAAGAAACTGTTATTTACTGTACTCCTACAGTGTTTGGAAAAAATAAAACACTTGTTGCAACTTATGCACCAAGTGGTTAAAAATAGTCTTTCTGAGGCGAGACATTTGGCAATAAACATTTAGCTAAGTACTAAAGAAAAACTAGGATATTGCAGTCATGGTGTGTTGGAGACATATAACTTCAGCATTCCAATGATCTCACCAAGCACAATTAGGTTAAGAAAGACAGAGGACTTTCTGGGTACTAGTATTGCAAACCAGCTAAGAATAATAAGTTTCTATTTGGCTAGTACTCTTGCTGGCTGTCAAGTTATACCACCTTTTTTACACCAATAGAATCAATTGTCAATGTTATTTATTGTTATTATTGCATTGTTTCCCTTCCCATCGCTTTGGCCAACAGTGGTGCACTTCTTGATCCACTCTCAAAACGGTCTCACAGAGTGAGACACAAACCAGCATGTGTTTAGCATATATTAACAGATGTGTCATGAATGAGTCTTGCTCTGCTCTCCTAATTCTTACAGGGGCTTGCTTTCCCATTTGGCATTTGTAAAGACAAATATTTTCAGACTATAAACTGTATCCCATCTCTGGTTTTGCAGAACAAATTCCAAGGCATGGTCTTTGATTTTGTAACCAAACAAGTATTTGACATCAGCATCATGATACTCATCTGCCTTAACATGGTCACAATGATGGTAGAAACAGATGACCAAAGTAAAGAAATGGAAACAATCTTATCCCGGATTAACCTTGTGTTCATTATACTTTTCACTGGAGAATGTGTCCTGAAATTGATTTCACTTCGCCATTACTACTTCACTCTAGGCTGGAATATTTTTGATTTTGTGGTTGTGATCCTATCCATAGTAGGTAAGAGCAATTCCCTTTCAAGAAAGAACTACTGGAAGGAAAAGAGAACATTTGTTTCAGGAATGTTATGATATTGAATATGAATTTTTGTTTCCTGTATGACTTAAATGTTGATTCAGATCTTCATACATTATAGTGTATAATATATGAAATGTTGCTTGTAAGATTTGTATCTCTTCTATAGCATTTTCTGTCATCTTCCACATCAGAAGATATAAAGGAACTATTTGGCACATTAGATTAACAGGGAATATTTAGTGGTATATGTGAACTAACCACAAATTTGTTTTCAGTATTAAACCTGAAAAGTATATGAAGGGGGTGAGATTTTTACTTGCTTTTGATAACTAAGGACTTGATGAATATTTAGATTTCTGTCAACTAAAAGCGAATGATTCTCCAAGGTGCAAATGAGTTGTGTGACAAAGAGTGATACACCTGAGCAAGACTGTGCTGACACAGTGTAGATACTCAGGTAAAAAAAAATAAATTACTAATTTGCAGAAATTAAGTAACATGATTGCTCATAAAAGACAGTAGCCATAGGCTCAGCTTCAAGAACTAATTATATCTAAGACAAATTTCTCTTTCCAGGCTGCTTTAGGAATAACTGAAAACTTCGGCAGACCCTAATTACCTTGCCACAAGCGAGTCATCTTTTACTTATTTTCCTTCTCCTAGATAATATTCCAAAATCAAGAAGGTGCTTTTAGCAAAATGGAATAACTTGCATGATGTTTTGCTATAACTATAGGCTCCCTATACTGATTGTTTTGAAGATAGCAATAAATAAATCTTTCTATGGGCAGTGAATTAATAAATTTTAAATTACATTTTAAATATTCACTTTTTTCTCTAGGTATGTTCTTAGCTGAGATGATTGAAAAGTATTTTGTGTCCCCAACGCTATTCAGAGTCATCCGACTTGCCAGAATTGGCCGAATCCTGCGTCTCATTAAAGGCGCTAAGGGAATCCGCACTCTGCTTTTTGCTTTGATGATGTCTCTTCCTGCTTTGTTCAACATTGGTCTGCTGCTGTTCCTGGTCATGTTTATCTATGCGATATTTGGCATGTCCAACTTTGCCTATGTTAAGAGGGAAGTTGGGATTGATGACATGTTCAACTTTGAGACGTTTGGCAACAGCATGATCTGCCTGTTTCAAATTACCACATCTGCAGGCTGGGATGGTTTGCTAGCCCCAATTCTTAACAGTGGGGAGCCGGACTGTGACCCTAACAAAGCTCATCCGGGGAGCTCAGTGAAAGGTGACTGTGGCAACCCTTCTGTTGGGATTTTCTTCTTTGTCAGCTACATTATCATATCATTTCTGGTAGTGGTGAACATGTACATTGCTGTGATTTTGGAGAACTTCAGTGTTGCTACTGAAGAAAGCGCTGAACCCCTGAGTGAGGACGACTTTGAGATGTTCTATGAAGTCTGGGAGAAGTTTGATCCCGATGCAACACAATTCATAGAGTTCAGTAAGCTGTCAGATTTTGCAGCTTCATTAGATCCTCCTCTTCTTATCGCAAAACCAAACAAAGTCCAGCTTATTGCAATGGATCTGCCCATGGTAAGCGGCGACAGAATTCACTGCCTTGACATCTTGTTTGCTTTCACAAAGCGTGTTTTGGGGGAAAGTGGGGAGATGGATGCTCTCAGAATACAGATGGAAGATCGGTTTATGGCAGCCAATCCTTCTAAAGTCTCTTATGAACCAATTACAACTACATTAAAGAGAAAACAGGAGGAAGTATCTGCCGTCATTATTCAGCGTGCTTACAGACGTCATCTTTTAAGGCAAAAAGTCAAAAAAGTTTCATGTATATTTAATCAGGATAAAGGTAAAGATGAGGACAATCTGCCCATGAAAGGAGATATGATTATGGATAAACTAAATGAAAACTCTACTCCAGAAAAAACAGATATGACCCCATCCACAACTTCCCCACCATCCTATGATAGTGTAACAAAGCCAGACAAGGATAAATATGAAAAAGACAAATCAGAAAAAGAAGATAAAGGTAAAGACAGCAGGGAAAGTAAAAAGTAACACAGAATTCTGTTTGTGATAAACTGTTTACAGCCTGAGAAAGTATGTATTTGTGTCAACAGGACTCCTGTAGGAGGTACATGCCAAACTGACAGTTTTTACATATATAAATATATATATAATTATATATATATATAAAAGGTCAGTGCCTATAACAAGACAGTGACCCCTCGTCATCAAACTGCAGCTCTGTAAAACAGGGTAACATCTTGACAGGAGGTTGTTGTTTTTATTACCAGCTGACACTGCTGAAGAGAAGATAAAATGGCCAATCAGACTGTAGGGACCAGTTAAAAAACAAAGGTGCGAACCTATGAATCTCTGTGTTTAACATGAAACACACAGTACAGAAATTGTATCCACTGTTTGCATTTCAACAGCCACATTTGCCATATTTTTACAAAAATCAGTGTTGGTGAACTTATCATTTTTTAATTCACAGGTTGTTTACTATTATATGTGACTATTTTTGTAAATGGGTTTTATGTTGGGGAAGGGGGTATGAGAACCAGGTGTTCTACTCTCGGATTCTCTATAATGTACAGACAGAAGTGATTTGCATGAAGGCATGCTGCACTTGTAGTTCATGCATGGGAAAACATGACGTCGCACAAAGCAGCAGAGTCTGACTACTTCCATGTTTCAGGGTGGCTCTATATTTTGAGGTGCTTAATAACAGTATCCATCTAGTATCTCATTCAGACAAATTTTAATGTGCCTGTAAGGTCCCATAGAGTCTACAGTAATAGAACAGATGTTTTATTTTTTCATAAGTCATTTAACTGTAGTTGAAAAAACTGCATAGATAATTTACTGAGGGACATAGCATCCATTTTTCTTCTGTAGAAAACGGCTTACCTGAACTTGGGAAATTGAATTTACCAAAAACCTGCAAACCTTAAGGATTATGAAGTTGTTCTGCTTCACCCTGCAGTATCGTTTAGCCATCTTCTGCTCTCAGCAAGGTTGACATTGTACGTGTTGATTAAAAAGTACCGTCTATGTAAATAGTTATTTTATCCCGTGGTGCATGTTTGAGCAAACAAATAATGACCTGTGCACAATATTTATTGCATCAAATATGTACCACAGTTAAGTGTAGTTTGCAAGTTTTCAACAGCTGATATGAAGTATTCCGTACCATTATAGATAGTTTGAAAGCTATCACTGATGCATGTTTATCTTGCCTTTGCTGCTGTAATTTTACTCCTTCCACTGTTAAAAGTCTAATATGGGAAGCCATATCTCAGTGGTTAAGTGAAACAAATTGTTCAGTCGTCATTCTTTCATGACATCAAGCAATAGTTTGCAGCTATTTAAAAGCTCCTTGCTTTGCATTCTAAAATTTTAAGTGACTACTGTATGGTGTATAATCAGACTGTACAGGATATGTTGCAAACTGCTTAATCTGTTGAAACATACATGGATAGAATTTTCTAAGAAAATATAAATATTGTAAAAAATACCATTTTATTTTATTTTTCAGCATTTTGTACATAAAATAAGAATTGAGAATTATCTTCAGGTTGATGTCACTGTCACTTTTGTTACTTTCTATCCATAGCACTTTTTAATTCAAGAACTTCACAAAATAAGAAACAAAGGAAAGAATGGGGTAGCTTTAGGTTTCTGCTTTTTTATTAGTACTGTATTTTTGCACACATTTTAATGTGAAATAAGTTTCAAACTGAGTCCAAAATGCACTTGCTTCCAAATAGATATAACTTGTAATTGAAATGTGTTGGGGAAGACTTGTTTAAAATTCTAGCACTGCCTGCATCAGAAGTTTCAAGGTAGTCTTTTTATTCATAAAATCTTTACCAGTGTTTGTTTACATAGACTGTTCTTCTTGTTGATTCATGCTGCACTAGAACTGTTCAAAATATAATATGGGATTCACAATGGTTTTTTTTTTCCACAGGAATTAAATAGCAAACTTGTATAATTGATCACATCAGGACATTTTGTGTTTCTTACACAAGCAAAAATTCGATGTTGACTCCTCCTTTTACAAAAATATTGACTTGTGTGTCGGTGAACTGCATGCAGGAAAATGCTATTACCATAAAGAACAGTAAATCACATTACAGTTGAGCCAAAAGAATAAAGACGTCATTTTTTATTTAATTGTTCTGTCTTTGTTTTTATCACTAAAAACTGTTGGCTATCAAGAGTGTTCTGAAAAGAAAAAAGGGAATATATAAAGTGTAAGAAATAAGGAATAGAGATTAAAAATTGTAATACTAGATTTGCAAAAGTAATAAATTGAAGCCTTATGCTTTTAGAAAGATCTTTAATATGAATTGGACTTAACACTCTTCAGCTTGTTAATCCTGCTTAAAAGTATTCTTTAGTAGCATAATGTTTATGTGTACATAACGATTAAACGCCGTTTTCATATCAGGCATTCTCAGACAACTAGAAAAAAAACAGATGTTAAAGAAACTATCTAGCTATCAAGACTGAAAACCAGCATGTATAATTTCAATGACATTTTACATTTGAAGTGAAAAGTTATTTGTGAGAACAGAAATTTTACTATATGATTTGTAAAGTACTTATAATCTGTTATTTTGGTTTCAGACATGAGCAGTAGAAGTCAGCAGAAACTTTGCTGGAAGTCTTGCTAACGCATCAGATTTCTTTGGGTTTGTTTTTTTTTTTTTGCTTGGTTTTTTTTTTTTTTTGTTAATGTTAGGGTGCTGAATGCAATTATAATGTGAAAAATACCATGCTTTTAAACTTCTATGGTGAATTTACAGAGCACTGTTCACTGTCAGGGAGCTGCCATACACAGAGCAGTGCATACATACCCGTGGAAGGGCTGATACCAGAATCCAGGATGTAGATGTAGGACAGGCATTACAGGAGTGTTGGCAGTGGAACTGAGAATTTTGAGGGAATTACTATAAACAAGTACTTATTGGGTCAGTCATGTAATACGAATTACCTGATCTATCTCCACTTTGCAGAATTCCTCATGAGATGCTTAGAAGTATGTTGGAAAAATACCTGGTATCAAAGTATTTCTTTTTGCCCTAACGGCGCTTCCTATGAGGCACAAATCAGTTTCCTGAAAAACTGAGGGAAAAGAAATTGTCATTAGGCTTTATTTTAACCATGTCATATGAGTGTCTTCTCAATGCATTAAAGTTACATTTCATTTACATTGTTGCAAAGTCATCTCTGATCCTGTAAAACATGCTAAAATTGTGTCTGAATAAAATAGCATTTGCCACACTGAAAGCAGGGAAGATGATTTTTTAGGGAGCAATCACATGTGAGTGCTATTTCTAAAAAGGATTTTTCTCTGTTGAAAATGTATACTAATGCCCTGAAGGTAGGATACCCTGAACAAATTAAAAGCTAAGGAAAACATGCACTCATCACAGGTGTGCAGGCATATGTATCTCTGTGGAGCATCAGGAAAACCAGATGCAGCCAAAGCTTTATGTGATGTGCAAGTCTTGGCTTTGGGACAACGACTTCCCAATGCCAATCATCAGATGCCCATCATCTCCCCACAGTTTTCAACAACTAATGGTCCATCAAGATGGCTTACACCAAAAATGACTACTATTACTATACTGATTGATGTAGCAAGTTCTCAGGCTGCAGTGTTGCAATTTGATCTTCTACCTCTGCCTGTGAAAAATACAGTTGTCAGGGTAGAAGTCCAGGATAAGAAAAGAAGAGAGAATCTGAAATTCTGGAATTTAAGGACCAAAGCTACAGCTGTTTGGTTGGTCTTATGGAGGGAAAGGTATTGGACAAAAATGCAGTTACATACAGTTGTATGAATTAGACAAATCAGAAAATAATCATTATTCTTCTTTCAGGGTTTTATACTTAAGAGACAGCTAGTACAAATGAGAAACATAATTAAATACCTCAAAACTGATAAGCAGGTACGGTTTTGCTTGGGCTGCTCTTCCCCCTTCTTTTACATATCTGTAGATTTGCTGAAAACACTTGCTAACAGGCTGAAAACCAGCTATGCACAGATTCATCCACCGCAGCCATCTCCTGCATTTCACCCCTTCTGATACAGAAAGATCCCGCTCTCTACGACGGTGGCCTGAGATACGCAGGGGCTGAGCGCTTGAGTAACACCACGAGCCCGTCCCTTCAGGCAGGCTACGAAGCCGCGGCGGCCTTCCCCCGTCCCGTCCCGTCCCCCCCACGCCGCCTGCCGGCACGCCGCTCCAGCAGCCCCTCGCTCTCCCTGCCTGGCGGCTCAGCGCCGCCTCCCGGCCGCTCCGCGCGGTGCACCTCGGCCAGCACCGCCCCTCCTCCGCCGGGACTGCAGGCGCGGCGGATGGGGGCCGCCTCCCGGGCGGGAGGGTAACGAGCGCCCGCTCCGAGACCGGTGGCCGTCGGGTGCCTGTGGACCTGCCCGCGTCTGCAGCCGCTGGAGGCAGGTACGGGGATCGTGAGGAGGGCAGCGCGGCGTGTGAAGCGTGTGGCCGCCGGCTGCTGCCGCTGCCGGGGGGAGCGCGAGCCCCGGGCGGCGCCGCTGCGCACGGCCTGGGGGAGCGTGCTGCGGCCCCGGCCCAACGCGCGCTGAAGCTGCCCGAGGGAGGTGGCCGGTGCTGCGCAGCCCGGGGCTCCGCCGGTGACAGAGGGCGCGCAGGGGCCGGGCTTGCGCGTTACCTGCTATTGCCGGCTGAGCAGCCCAGGCGGCGGCAGCATTAGCTGGAATACCGGTTGTTCAGGTGAGGGCCGCTCACCCACTAGGCGCGCTGGGTGTTTCTGACCGCAGGGGAGGCTGTGGAGCGAGGGTACACCCGTGGGTAGCCCAGCAGCTGAGGGGCACTTCGTGAGGAAGAGAACGAGTGTGCGGTTGTTGTTGCGCGGAGAAAGCAGCTGAATGCACTGGATCCTCGCCGGTAAAACCATTTACGTTGCGGGCGCTCCCAGGGTTGAGGTGAGGTGGCCTGCGGCATCCCTCAGGGCTCGGGGTTTCCGCTATCCCCAGCCGCTGCAGGCGCACTAGCCCCTTCGCTCCCAGCTGCGGCGGGTGGCTCCTGCCTTGCTGTGCCGTGCCTGGTTGGGTAACGGGAGCGCTGGCGTGCCGCTGGGCATCCCCGCAGGCCTGCGTGCATGCCTCTCTGCACGGGTGGCGGCGGAGCGCTGCGAGGGCAGCCGGCGGTAGCCCGTGTAGCCAGAGCTGTCCGCTGGGATAAATGGGAAGCGTTTCACGAGGTTGCTGTGGTTCTGGGTAAATCCTGTGCTGCTGCTGCTGCAAGACTGTGCTAGTCCAGCGTGAGAAACTGTTCTGGAGCTGCTCAGTGCAGCAAACTCCAGAGCAGCAGATACCACCCGTTCTTTTGTTGCCCGAGCAGGTAACAAAGACAAACTGTTGGGCAGTGGATGACACAAACTATTAGAGCTACAGAATAAACAGGTTGCTTCAGGAAGAAAGGCATGCTCCGTTCCCCGTGTCTTTCACTTACGTTAGTGAGTTGTACCCGTCTGTTTTTGCAGTGCTTTGAATGGGAATGTGTTTCACTGGGGGAAGGCTTGTTAGGTGAAGTCCAGCACAAATGATTGCACGTCCGTATTTGTTGCCTTTGTTTCACCAGTGTGCGAGTTGAAGAATGAAGCATTTATGTAGTATGTGTGGGGAAAAATAAAGCTCTAAGAATTTTGTAAACTTGAATATATTTAGGAGGTGGTAAAGTAAATAAAGACATAAGAGCAAAGGTGCCAGAGTGGCATAGCCTAGGGTGGCTCCAAGACAACTTCTGTGCTCTTCAGTCTTGTCACAGAGAACCAAGCTATAGTAATCTCTTAAATAGCAGTTTTAATACTGGACTGTGAGGAAAGGTCTGCCCTTGCTGTATGCCTGTTCTTTCCTGTGGGTTTTTTGTTTTCTTTTGTTCTAATATGTTATTTTTGTGCTTATTGCATGAAGCATAATTCAGGTTAGCCTCGCTAGTTGAGGGTGACTCACTGAATATCTCATCTATCATTTCTTTCAGAGAATGCAATAAAGAGAAGGAAAACCAGGGAACTCAGAGAGAATGTTTCTATTTATCTTTGTGACTAAGCATCCTTTATTTTAAAGTGTTCTTATATATCTTTGATAGAGCTCTTTAGATCTGTCCAGCTTTTTATCATGAGATAAACACAACTTTCTGCAGTATGTGGTGTAGGTTTGGTTGAACCTAGAGAAATCTATTTGTAATATGAGTTAGGTAGTGTCAGATTTCTGCGTTACGAAGCATTTCAGTGTGGGCTAACTTCACTCAATGGAAACCCTTACTTGTGTTTGCAGCATGCAGTGTCACCTTACTGTGAATGTATCGTTTCTATAGGTCTTGTGCTTTACTGCTTAGATTTTGGACTCTGTCAGGTCATTCTAATGACAATTTAATATAATTTTCTGCCTTTGTGATTGCATAGCAATAACAGCTTGGAAAAAGTAAGCAATAAGCTACTGCAGGAGGTTGTAATTATGTTGTTACAACACATATCTGTTATTGTAAATTGTTGTACTTTGAAAACAAATAGCCTTGCAGAGAGGCTGCAGATCGGAACACAGCCCAGTTTGGTGTTTGTCGCACTGATAGTACAGCTGTAGAAGTAGCAGCTCGCTTTAACCACAGACAGATGTTACAACACTGATGTAATACATTGATTCACTTGTTCAAAGAGGAGAGGGGGTGAATGTGGTTGAACTGGGGTTTGTTTTCTTTTCTAAATAGCCAAGTATAAATAGGGTAATCTTCTACAGGTGGTTGATGGTGGCTAATTTAGAGAAACAGTGAGCCAGAGGACAAGGGGAGTTGGATGTCCCTGGCAGCAAAGGCATCTGCCTAACATTTGTATGAATTGAGAAATGCGGAGCTTCCATATTACTGAAATAATGTCTTGGCAAATAGATGCAGTGTTAAGTGAAAGACTGATATATGCAGTAAAAGGAACTAGAAGATTAAGTATTTTCCTGTGTTTTTTACTATTTGCAGTATGCTTGTTACTTTCTTGCTGCGCACCCCTTTTTCCTTACCAGTCCCCGCTCAGGAAAAGATACAGGTATTTTTGCTAATTCTTAAAACCTGTCAAACTAATAATGTCTTTCCATTCTCGGTATAAAATGTTACCATTAGAAGCTTTGCATACTTGATTGTTTCACTTTGTTGTAAACTGCTTGGCTTCTTAAGCCCAATTTAAATACTTTTTGAAAGCCATAATAAAGTTGCAGGTGTCACCTCCCTCCCCCCATCCTGTTTGCGTATGACTCTGTCAGGCAGAAATGAAAGAGCCTGTTGCATTTCCCAGGTGTGAATACACTCTCCATTGGAAGTGCCTTCCATTACTATGAATGTCCTCAGTTATTTGATAATTTGTCCAAGATTTCACCAAATCTGTGCAGTTCTATGTCAGGGCATGCAGGCTAGGTCAAAAAGGAGAATGGGCATGGCTAAATTGTAGGCAGCTGCTCTAATCTGTGCTCTGGGGCAGGGGACGAAATGAAGAGCTAATCAAAACTAATTGGTTTCAGTGGTGCTACATTCTGTGTAATGTGCAGTCTGATAAGCAAATGTTAGAACAGATAAAAATGTATGGTTTTAAGAACAGATAAAAAAAGAACGTATTTCCTGGTAAACGGTTCTGCAGAGCCATCTGGAGCTATGAACTGCAGATAGGACTTGTTCTTAATTTCCAAGGTTTCTTTTTAAAGTAGTTTTTCATAATCTGATACTTAAGTAGTTATAATGTTAAAATAAAAGTGTATTTCGATTACATATTGAGACTGCTTGGATGTGCAAAGGCAATTTTTGCAAATACTGTTCTGCAAATACTGTTTTCTCCAGGGATCTTTCCAGCTTTGTAGTTGTGTTACAAATCAGCACATGGCCTAGAGGTCACACAATTTCAATGCAGTATTTCTCATCTGGTGTTCTTGAGACATTTCATATCATACACATTTGACAGGAAAATAAATCTAGCACCTCTGTAAGATTTATAATGGGGTGCCCAAAAGGGTATGTTCGTAATATGAATTCCATGTTATTACACAAATCCTTTGATCAGCCTGTTGGTTTTTTTACTCACACTTCTGGGAACTGTTTGTGTTCAAGTGGGAATTGCATGACTCTAGGCTTGACACTGATTTTTCACTTTGCTTTGAAGTGCCAGCAGCCTTCTCAAAAGGCTTGATATTCTATTTTAGTAATCAAATGTTAATTTTTGTTACCTGGTGAGAACACAGATGCTAAGGGCAAATTGCATGATAACTAACCTTGAAATATCATGTTAAACAATTGCATTATAGATCTTGTTTTATACAGCCAGTCTTATGCAATATTCTTTTTTTGTATGCCTATCAGCAAGTGCTTGAGGATTATTTTTGTTGTTGTTGGGATTTTTGTTGTTGTTGTTGTTTTTAAGGATCTGTTTATTGTCCTGTGTGTAGATGAACTAAGCAATATAAATCATGAGTGTACACTTTATACCAAGCATATCTGGAAAAGACATACATACAAGTTGGTATTCTTGAATTGCATATAGTAAATCTTAACCACTAATTTGCTTATCTTCCTTTGTATAAACAAAAGATATATGAGCAGCTTTTAGTGAAAATTTGCAAAATGCTTGTGGAAGGAGAGTTTGGAAGTAAGATTTGAGGAAGCGTTTTGTTTTCAGGTTGCAAATACCCAAGCATTTTTGATTCAAGAACCTGGACTACTGGTAATTTCCCAGCAGACATGTTTCTGTTGTAGCCTTGCTATGTCATGATGGGCTTTTTTTGCAGTTCCCATGGCAACGAGGATTTTTGATCTGCAAAGCAAAATAATGTGTGTGGTTTGAGGAGGTATACATTTTTTTGATTACAGAGGAAATCTTGATCCAT
The DNA here is from genome assembly GCA_030323915.1 of Brotogeris chrysoptera. Classification (NCBI taxonomy): domain Eukaryota; kingdom Metazoa; phylum Chordata; class Aves; order Psittaciformes; family Psittacidae; genus Brotogeris; species Brotogeris chrysoptera. The sequence goes on from JARCZZ010042096.1 coordinate 22,226, forward strand.
GGAAACTGATCAGACACCCTGCTGTGCCCCTCACCCCCCCATCTCACTCCTTAATAATCTGTGGTTTGCCCATAAAATTACGTTTAAATGTGAAATCCTGACAAGAATGCAGTTAATTGTTCTATTTTTTGACACAGCATAAGAGATGGTGGATAATCTGTAAATGTTTACTGTAGTGATAGCATGGAAAACTGTCATCTTCCAGGTGGAGTCTTGACAAACAGAAGGCCATTGTACATGTATATAAATTTTAATGCGTATATATTTGTGAGCATTGTGTATGCATATAAGGAGGAATGAGAGTTCAAGTTGCTCAGGATTTGCATTGGCTTCTGCTAATGTTTTCTTTGGCTTCGACTCATTTCCAGGATATATTCATAAAATACTTTTCAAATGGACTTACACATTTTAACTAAAGAATCTCAAAATACTGTACCTGATTCACAAACAAAAAATTGTTAACAGTGGTGATAATTTTGTGTGTGTGCCTTGTATCCCTCACATTCCCAAATGAATACATGGGTAGCATGGGAGCTAAATAATTAACAGGAGAAGCCATAGAGTAACTATGCTTAAGGCATGGGTTGTTTTTAATAGAGTTTTCTTTGTTACAATGTTTCTTTTTGAGCTCTCTTTCCAGAAAGAAGCCAATTGAGATTTGTCAAGTTCCCTCCACACCCACTTTGTTTGTTTTTTTGGGGGTTTTGTGATTTATTTATTTTTTTTTGGTAACTGGTAAAAAAGAAAATAGGAATAATATAGTTATTGAAACAAAGAGCATAGGCAAAGGAGGTAATTACCATTTATGTCGTAAAAGCCCTCTCAATAGTGCATGTAAGAAAGATATGTTTGTAACACCTGAAAGGCAATTTAGAGATGTATTAAAAACAAATTTGGAAAGTCAACTCTGCTGTCACTGGCCTGCTGGTCTTCATGTTGTTAGGGCTGGGAGACCTCTTTCCCAGCTGGGAGACCTCTCTCCCACAGCCACCATCACCACGCACACAGGTAGGATAAATCTGAAATCATGAAAAGGAAAAAAACCACTGTGCTGATCTCTGCAAGTGAAGCTACTCATCCAAAGAGGCACATTTATGCTAGAGGAGTATTGTACAGGTGTAGGGAAACCTAGTATTTAGGTAATAACTTCATCCAAACGCCTGCTTGTGAAAGATTTTTTCATTACTGCTATCACCTGTGTATGTCATAGCTGTGACAAAATAACGTTCATACACCAGAGGTAGAAATTGACCTTAACACCCATACCCAGACATAAATACCTTGGGTGAATATCAGGGTTCTTTCAAGTGGAGCTACAAGTTCTGAAATTACTCTATCTTTTTTTTCTCCCCACTTCCCCAGCCTTCTAAGACATGTATTGAATAGGGGAGGTACATGTAACTTTGACCTCTGTCACTCTTCTCAAGAACAACTTTCAGGTCAGTTCAGTGCTAATGTTGGAAAACCAGCTTAGAGCCTGTGGTAGTGCATCGTCCATAATGCTTCATGTGATTCTGGAGCATCCTTATGTTTGGGAATTCAAGAAAATCGAAATACAAAACCTGGAATTTTGAACACAGGTCTGCAAAGATTTATGGCAACTGACAGCATCTGGCAGTGTATGGCATAATACCCCCTCCCCTGTCTCCCCCACAACCTCAGTCTATTTGTAGGAGCTTGAAGTTTTATTTTGATATTTGTTTTTTCTGGCTTTGCTTTTAACCCCAGGCAGTGCAGTGTTTCACTGAATAATTTCATAGAATCATAGAATATCAGGTTGGAAAGGACTTCAAGGATCATGTGGTTCAACCTTTCTTGGGTAGGCATAACCTAGACCAGATGTCCCAGCTCTCTGTCCAGCTGAATCTTAAAAGTATCCAGTGTTGGGGAATTCACCACTTGCCTGGGGAGATTATTCCAGTAGGTGATTGTTCTCATTATGGAAAGTTTTCCTCATATGTCCAGTCAGAATCTCCCCAGGATTGACTTGTGCCCATTATCCGTCATCTTTTCTGTGTGACCCCTTGTAAAAAGGGAGTATCTGTCTTTTTTTTAACCACCATTTAAATACAGTATTTTGTCTAGTGCTCCCTGAGAATTCAAGAGAAGAAATGGTTTCTAGCTCGGACTTTGAGAAACATGCAAAATTTAGGAGAAGGGATCCCTTAAATGCAGTAAAAGAATAAGAAGCATTATGAATTGCAATATCAGATCTTTTCTACTGTTTATGGAGAGGATGTGGGGCTGGTGATCCTGCGTGAAGCTGGCTGAATAGGTCAGACGGGCAGCTTCTGCATCTCTGTTGAGACACATTAGGAGGAGTGACAATGCAACGACATAATCACTGACCCCAGATTGTTCTCAGCTATAAATCCTTTGGTTGCAGTCTCCACTGTTCCTCAGCATGTGCCGTTCACGTTTAAGGGCTTTTCAGATCATCTCTACCACCATCTGCTACATAATGGAAACAAAACAATTGCGCTGTGTGTGGAGCCAGCTGACTCTCTGAGTGGATATGGAAGTTTGTAAAATACATCTTGGCTCTGAGAACTTGTTTGTCTGGTTGGTCTCATTGGCATACTGTACACTAGTCACTAGGCTTTTGTGATGGATGAAAAATAAACCAAGGTTGTGACTCACAGGGACATACATGCTTTTCAAGCAGGTCAGATACTGCATAAAATATCGTGTGTTCTTATGCTTGTGTGCAAGAAATACTGCATATCCTAATGTCTCTCTAATTAGAAGAAAGGAAAACCAGTCTGTATGTGAAGCATCTTATCAGCATGAATATATTGGTAACAGTTGTCCTGCATGGGCAGAAAAGATACGCAATAGGATTTCTTAACTGCAAGTATTCACTAGGTGTCAGTGCATGATCACACTGAGCTAATGCTGTTGATGAGAAGCTCTTTCAGGATTGTGGTACCTCCCTAATGAAAAGGGATTTCAGAGAAAACAACTACTTTTGCCTACAAAATGCAGTATGGATTAAATTTAAGAACAATTAATGAATAATTCAGTCTTGTTTTTTTCGGAGCAGTCTGATAAAAATGCTGATTTAAAAACAAGCCCCACCATGTTTTGTGCTTAATAAACATAATTTAAAGACTTCAAATAGCCCGTGTGTTGATCTTTGTTTAGCTCTCTTGTCAATATCTGGTGTATTACTGATCAAAACCTCTATATGATAATGATGCTGCTCCCAGGTGTGACTAAAATTCCTATTAAGATGAGGAAAAATTACAGTTTTCATAGTGATAACTTATCTGTATCACAAACACATTCACTTAATTATTTGCAAAACTGTAAATATCAGTTGAAGTGGAGGAAAACCCAATGAATATAGCTAAAATTCCCTGGATTTCTGTAAGAAAATGTTCGTCTCTTGCCATGTCATGTCACTGGAATGGAATATCATGTTTATTAGAATATCTTGTGATGTAAGTAATACAATATTACATTTTTAAAAATTACTTTTAAGCTTATTTGAATTAATAATATTTAGTCTAGTTTTAGTGATAGATGACTAGGGAATGTGTCTTTTCAATAGAGTGAACAGCATTAATCTAGAAGTTTAAATTGTTACAAAATGGGTATTATCCATCTTGTATGTGAAAGTATTCAGTGAGAGCTATGTATTAGTAGGCCAAAATAGCAAAAAGAGTCATTCACTCGATAAATGCAAATATTTGAAATGGCTTTTATATACCTTCCAGTTTAGTACTGAATTTTCCCTATTATATTGTAAACCGTAGCTCTTGGTGAATGGTAAAAATATTTACATGTTACTCTTTTATATCTGATCTATTTACAAGTGATGCCTTTTTTAGCACTATTCTCTGGTACCCTAAGGAAAGTGTTAATACTTGTGCTAATAATTAAGAGAAGTTAGCTTGATGACAAATACACATTTTTTGATTTCTGATGAGCACTATATTGGTAAATATTCAGTAAGTAGCAGAAATACTGATGTGATTGTTTGATGTCCAGCCTTCACTATTTTCCCTATTGTTACAGCTGTACAAGAGGACCATCTTTAGTGCCATCTTTGTTTATTTGTGCCACTTAACTGTCAGATAGACACTATCTGATTGTCAGACAAAGACATGTTTCTTCCACCCTGGTGTCCCTACAGTTACATCATGCAGTGACATATAAGCACTGCATCTTTCATCATGGGACACAGCTACCTGCCTGGCCAGATTTTAAGACAAATTATGATCAAGCTTGTCTAAAAAGGTCCATAAGGCATATGGTAGGAAAACTGTAGAGATTAAAAGATACCATTGTTCAACATACACTTCTCCCTTACACGGACATACTGAATAGAAACACATATAACAACTTCTAAATAAAGGAAGGCTTGAGTGGCTTCTTGTTACATTTAGCTCTCTGCATCTTTGAACATTGAATGAAAGCACATCCTCCATCTTTAGTTGCTTGTTAACTTCACCAGAATTATTATGTACTCACAATGATGCAAAATCAAACAGATTGTCATAGTCTTAAAAAGTGTTCCTAACTAAGGCGTAACAATTTATATGAAATGCTGATTTTTTCCTTTCAATGACAACTTTGGGATTCTTCCAGGACCTCTTTTCAGAAGCTGATCTATCTGAAAAGAGATCTCTGCCCAGTGACAAAATCTTTATCTTCCCTTGTTTGACGTGTCTTGAGAAATTTGTTTAAAAGAATTTGAGATGCTTGCTTTCTACTGTACTGCTTTCTATTGCTAGCTGTGACATTCTGTTGGTATGGTTCCTTTGAAGCTTATGATTCTATAAAGAGTTTTCTTGCAGGCCTCCTGCTGCACTGAAGGTGATTAAAAAAGCATTTGCAACTCAGGAAATCATTTTGATGGTTGTCTGCAGCTGCAACTTTTAAAGTAATGCATACTGCGGTTTTAGCATAGAAAATAGAGCTTGTGTCTCTGCAAAATACAGGAAGAGAAATTTGGTCATCCTGCATTTCACTGGGGTTTCCACCTTGCTGAAATGGACATACTAGTACAGTAGGATGTCTGAATTTCTGAGCTGCTTTAGAGTGTAGGCTGCTGTGTGCACAAAACACTGAACCCTCTTCTGTGCTCTGTTTAACGTAATAGATTTTCTCTTTACCAATGATAGACATGCTTATTTAAAATGGTTGAGAGCATTTCTTAGAAAAGTGAGAGACTTGGTTACTGTTCTTTCCTCTGCCTGAAGGTGTTCAAATCCACACCCGCATCTTACAGAAGTGTACCATACTTGACAATCTATAAAATAATTTGGGGAAGATACTGCTAAACAGACGTCTGTCTTTTATTTTGGGTGATACTGGGTGAAAAGGGGAATAATACTCTAACTTGATATTGGGCGGTTTGTTTGTGTGAAAGGACAACATCAGCAGCATAGGGAAGAAGAGTACTACCAATAGCAACAGTGATGCATGGTGTAAAGGAGGAGCTCCTTAAGTGACTTCTGCAATTCAATTTTACAGAAGTGTATTTTAAAATTTAGTACTTGCATTGGTAGAAATGTAAAACAGTGTTATTTTTTGCTATTTGGTTTTTTTTAACCAGAAAATAGGTTATGAAAAAAATACATGTTTTATGCTTGTATAATGTACTTGAGGACCAGGTTCACCATTTGGTCCTTTCTCTGATCACTGTTTGGCATATGGATGTGCAGGAATTCGAAAATCTGGTACAGAAGAAGAGTGACTTTAAAATGGGTAAAAAGTTGTGGGGAGAAACACATTAAAGGAGCTACAACATTGTGCATGTGATTGGAATTGGGATAGCAGCACACAGGGCATAATTGATCCAACATAAATTTAGTTGACTTTTAACTTTATTCTTTGAAAGTTGAGAGATGCCCACAGTGCTAACTTGGGGTCAGCATCCAATTTTCAGAGGAAATATATTTTGATATTATCCCTGTTCATGTTTTCCCACTTTTCCTACCTGAATTAGATGCTGTAACTAACTGCAATATAGCTGCTTAGGCCCAGGCTATTTGGCTTCATCCATTTATGTTTCTGGACTTTTTCTGCAATACAGATATCTCAAAGAACTACTGAACACTGTCAAAAAAGAAATATTTACAGTATCTGTTATTTAACAAACTTGCAAGAACATTTCAATACACACACATGCACGTATGATTTCTTCAGTCAAATGTCAGGCATTTCCTCTAAATGCAGGTTTGGTAACAACATCTGTGGGAATTGATTACTGTGAGCATTCCATGTAAACCATGTTTGCATTTGAATAGGAACTTTGATCCCATGGTGGAAATATAGGTCTTAAAGACTGATTTTTTCAGTTTCTTCACAATAAAATCCCTTATTAATGGTCCTAATGGGGAAGGAGAGAGGGTTTATACTTTGCATGTATGGTCTTTGGTATTTATTAATTATTAATAAAAAAATTAAAGTCTCCAGGCAACCTGAGACACATGGCAGCATATTTTTTTAGGCATCTGTATGCATAATTGCCAGCAAGGTCAGAACTGGATCGACTTAAAATCAGCTTAAAGTTTTCATTAAGTCAGTTTATTAGTAGAGGAGAAAGGAATATAAACAAAAGAAGAAACTAACCTAACCTGCAAAATAAGCGGAAAGAAAAAGAATCCTTATTAATCGTTCAGGTACTCAGCTGTGGTGACTAAGTAAAAATCTCATAAGATGCCTGTCATAGCAGTGAAAAGTGTTATTCTTCCCTGATCTAGCTGTCAGTCTGTGTCTGTGTGCCTTCCGAAAGGGGTAGTACCTCATCTTTTTTCTTACTGTGCTGTGTCAGCATTGTGCTTCTCACTGGAGGAGATATGGCTGAACACCAATATTTTTTTTTACAGCTAATAAAAGCTGGGTTAGTAAACTTGTTCAGGTTTCCTTAATATTTCCTTTCAGCCATGATGTCTAGATTATGGTTTAAAAGAAACTTGTTTTTAAAGTCTGATATTTTAGGCTTGTGTACTGTTATTTAGTTGTGAAAAGTCGATTGCTGATTTTTGGGAAGAACTTACATGACTTAGTTGTTGATGTGTAAATAAGGAAAACTGGAAATACTTTCCATGCTAGAAAGTACTTTATAAGATAGTCATGGATGAGTTAATGGAATTCCACACATACTTTTGTGCTTTGCTTACCTTTTTCTGTCATTTATTATACCACTTGTGATTTCACTGAAGGCAGATAGATGAGTGTACTCTTGAGCTGATCGAAGAAATATAAATTGATCTTGGAAAGTTGGTGGGAGTCTGAGGAAGTCAAAATTTATGTAACCTGCATTTCTAAGAGATGAAAATTAATCTGCCTGGAATATGTTACTAAATTTTGCCTTGCGATTTGTTCTCACCAGGCCCTATTTTCATAGAGGTTTCTGGTTTTGTTGTGGTAGGGTGCGTTTTTTTGTTGTGGTGTTGGGTTTTTTGTTTGCTTTTGTTGTTTGTTTTCCACAAGTATTTATTTATTTTTATTTTTTTTTTAAGAGGAAAGGACAATTTGTTTTAGTTTTGCTTGGGTTTGTTCATCAAAGAGTAAAGAAAAACTCACCTGTTGTAACAGGGGTACTGCAGTACTGTTTCTTTTAGAACTAAGGAATGACCTAACTGCTTCTGGCCTGCACAAGAAGTCTTTCCACCCCCCACCCCTCTTTGCCCTCTCTTTCTTCGAACAGTTTTTACAGCTCCTTGATAGATAATTCCCACTGAACTAATGTGTATTCAAGTGTCAGATTCACTGACCAGCATGGTCACTTTCTAGCATCCTCGTGTGCCACATAAAATGGGCTCTGTTTGTTACTGTTCCGAACTGGCACAGCTGCTTCAGAGATGGCACAGCATTCAAGGTTCTACTGAAGAGTAAAAACATATGAATGCTGTGGTAAAGTATTCCTATTCTTCATTCCTGAAGCAGTTTCAATTTTCAAACTAAAGGGTGATGTGTTTTCACTGTGCATTGCCCATAATTATCCAGCTGCTTCTCCAACCTAACAGTCATCCCTTTAGGCTTCATTAAATGTAGTCGGTAGGGCATTGAAGCCAATATAGCTTGTTGTTTGGCTTCTGCATTTCAATATGTTGCTATTTCGGGCTGTGGAGTCCTGTTTTTCTAAGACTCATGGAAGTTGTATCACACACATCCTATCCGATAGCTTCTCATTAATTAAACCTCAGGCTACTGGAATCCTACATGACTTGAGAGATTTCTAAGGCTAGTAGGTGATGGCATCTGTCCACAATTTGTGAGAAAGAAACATTAGTTCTCCATTTGGTTTCAGTCATAAATCATAAGTAATTTCCTTGCAATGGCAGCAGCTTCAGATTAAGGAAATCTTGGCCTGGATTTCATAGTCAAGCATCAGTGGGTTCCAGTTCTTCTGACCACACAGGAATTTTTCAGTCAGCCACCCCGAGTGCACACCAATAAGTCATACATAGTTCATTTGTCACTTCCTTATTTTTTCCTCTGTCAGTGTTTACTGTGCATGGGGGCCATGCTTACACATGTCTTAATGACACTGGATCCTGAGCTGCCACATGAAATTGGCAGTGGCAGTCAAATGCACATAGTCTTTTGATGCCTTACAAGCTTAGTGACTCCTTCTTCAAGGGTCTTTCCACAGACATGTAGGATACTGAGAAACAAGCTGTTACAATGTCTCTTTCATTTAAGGAAATCTAGCAGATCTAACATGTAGAATGTGACATACTTCCTGGCATCCTGCTGGTAGAGCAGTAAATATTGGTTGCAATCTTTCAGGAAAGTGATTATGCTGTAGGAAGTCTGAGCTCTTCCAGCATCAATCGGAGAGGTGATAATTCTTTTGCTCCTGAGCTGAGCATTAGCCACCATTTTTCTCAGGCAAATGCTTGATCCTGCAGTAAGTTGCCTGGTGCAGATAAGAAACAAATAGGTAAGAGTTTCAAATGTCTGCCTGTAGCTTTCACTAAATACCAAGCTCCTCGTGTGTGTTCATTAAGCAGAATATTAGAGCTGATCTCACATTTGACAGAAGAGATCTACCATAACTGACTTCTAATGAAGGACTGTGTGATCAACTGTCACAGTTACATAACGTGAGGATACTTGCTGGGAGCCATGCACAGTATGAATTCCTGTATAGGATAGGGAGTGGAGATTGAGAGATGTTATTGCCAGTAATCTGAGTTCTTTGAGATATGTAAATCTACAGGGACACTTTGCCCAGGACATTGTTGCACTTTCCTTCTCTCCTACTTACAGAATCATAGAATAGTTAGGGTTGGAAAGGATCTTAAGACCATCTAGTTCCAACCCCCCTACCATGGGCAGGGACACCTCCCACTAAACCATGCCACCCAAGGCTCTGTCCAACTCAGCCTTGAACACCGCCAGGGATGAAGCATTCGCAGCTTCCCTGAGCAACCCATTCCAGTGCCTCACCACCCTTACAGTAAAGAATTTCTACCTTATATCCAATTTAGACTTCCCTTGTTTAAGTTTGAACCCATTACCCCTTATCGTATTACTACAGTCCCTAATGAAGAGTCTCTCCCCATCATCTTTATAAGCCCCTTTCAGATACTGGAAGGCTGCTATGAGGTGCTCCACTCCCCTGATTATCCTGATGGCCCTCCTCTGGACTTGTTCCAACAGTTCCATGTCCTTTTTATGTTGAGGACACCACAACTGCACACAGTACTCCAAGTGAGATCTCACGAGAGCAGAGTAGAGGGGCAGGATCACCTCCCTCAACCTGCTGGTCACACTCCTTTTGATGCAGCCCAGGGTATGGTTGGCTTTCTGGGCTGCAAGCGCACACTGAAGCCACCTCCTGTTAAATTTCCCATCAACCAACACCCCCAAGTCATTCTCCACAGGGCTGCTCTGACTCTCTTCTCTGCCCAACCTGTATGTGTGCCTGGGATTGCTCTGACCCAGGTGTAGGGCCTTGCACTTGTCATGGTTGAACTTCATCAGGTTGGCATCAGCCCACCTCACAAGCGTGTCACGGTCATTGGATGGTCAAGGATGGCATTCCTTCCCTCCAGCATATCAACCGAACCACACAGCTTGGTGTCATTGGCAAACTTGCTGAGGGTGCAC
>JARCZZ010042097.1:1976-27258 GCA_030323915.1 Brotogeris chrysoptera
AGTTACTAAACTGTTCTTATCTCAACCTGTGGGAGTTGCATTCTTTTGATTCTCCTCCCCATCCCCTGGGACTGGGGGAAGAAAGAGGGGGGAGTGAGTGAGTGAGGAAACTTCGTGAGTTTTAGAGGCTTAAACCCTGACAACGCCTCAGGCCATCAGGGCAGAGATGCAACATACAGATGGACTCATGATCAACGAGTGGACTTAGGAATAGACACTGTTGCCCAGGTTAATCATGAGTGTGAAACGTGCTGCAATTCAGCAAGCCAAGCGGTTAAAGCCTCTTTGGTGTGGAGGACGATGGCCGAAATACAAATACAGGGAGGCCTGGCAGATTGACTATATCACACTCTCTCTCCTGCCCTGAAAGGCTGTTAGAAGAGATGGAGCCCGACATCATGGACTGGATGAACTCAGCAACTTAATAGGGATTGGTCCATGCAGTAAGGAATGATCTCTTCCTCTCTCTCTCTCTCTCTGTGGATGTATATATATATGGATATATATGAGATAAGAGTGTTGGTATATTGAAAATGTGAGATCTGACCATGACGTGAATGGTATGGAATAAGGTGTGGATACTGTCCTGGGTTCAGCAGTAGCAGTCATTTTTCTCCTCCTTAGTAGCTGGTGCAGTGCTCTGTTTTTGACTTTTGGCCTGGAAACAGCGCTGATAACACTGATGTTTTTAGTTGCTGCTCAGTAATGTTTACTCTGCCCAAGGACTTTCTGAGCCTTATGCTCTGCCAGGGAGGAGGGGAAGCCGGGAAGAAGCAGAGAGATGACACCTTATCCAAACTGACTGAAGAGGTATTCCATACCACAGCACATCATGCCCACTATATAAACTTGGGGCAGTTACACAGAAGGCTTAGATCACTGCTTGGGTAGGGCTCGGTATCAGTTGGAGAGTGGTGAGCAGTTGTATTCTCTTCCCTTTTTATTTCCCCTATCATTATTACTGGTGGTAGCAGTAGTGGTTTGTGTTATACCTTAGTTACTGGACTGTTCTTATCTCAAACTATGGGAGTTACATTCTTTCCATTCTCCTCCCAATCCCTCTGGGAACAGGGGGGAGGAAGGAGGAGGGAGTGAGCGAGTGACTGCGTGGCTGATTTGCCGACTGGGTTTATACCACAACAAGTCCTTATTTCCTTAATAATGTTGCTTGGTTATTTTTGCCTTTTTTTTCCCCTTCTTTTTCCTTTTATATAATTAATTATGTAATGGCACTAACAAATAGGTCCTGTATGCATCTTGTCTGTTGCTAATTTAGTTAATAGGAAGTCACAGAAACTTTCTAATCAAATTACACTCTTTAAAGAAGTTAGCAGAGTTTTATTTTTCTTGTGCACATTGCAGAAGATGTGTATGCTATTTATAAGTTTGGTGATTTTTTTTTTCTGCTGTAACTCAGGTTCAAAACAAAAACCTTACAGTTCCTTACCCAGGAAAGAAATAGAAAAACTACTTCGTTGTGCACAATGGTTCCATCTTTCCTGGATTAAAGACTTACTTTACAAAGGGTACCCGTTTCAAAAGAGAAAAAATAACTTGCTTGAAGGTTATCCTGCAGGAGATAATGCTCTTCTTTAAACAAGTAAAGTTTGTAATTATGTGGATCATTCCAGTTTCCACATCAGTCTTTCTAGTCTTTTTCTGTAGAGTAGTTGTATTCTGGAGCACCAAGTTAGTTGATGTTTTAGGACATTTTTCTTTTATTCCCATCCAATGCTATGAATATGAGACACACAGTAATTCCATGTGAGAAATGTGTAATGGTAACAAAACAATACATATGTGCCCCTAGTATCAAGTATGAGTATTTTCAGTTGGTCCCTATAATGATGTTCCATATGATTTCCAGCATAAAAGATATCTTTCAACATGTGTTATCACACTACTATATGTGAATAAATTTACAGGAAGCAGTGGTCATCATTGAATTGCTCACCATTGCTTTCAAGAAGAAAAATTGTTAATATGTCTTTGTGTACTTCATTTATACATTACTTTTCAGTGTCTTTTTGATGGTGAGTACTTAGGGTTATTAGTAAAATTGATCCAACTTTGTGGGGTTTCATTTTTATGCATCTTTTGTTAACAATATAGTGTTCACAGAAAACTTCTGAGATGCTCACATGCTTTTGAAGAGGATACGTGACCTCTGAAATACAAAAATGTATGAAATTGAAAAAAAAAAATAAATTACAGAACTTAGAACATACATATGATTTTATAGGAGTCTGTACTTGTCCTAAGATTCTTGGCTTCATTTTGATCGTTGAAAGCAGTATAGGTTGTGGTAATGTGCCTTCATGTCTTAATGGTAGTTGAACCCGCTCAAGAAGAAAAATAACTTTCATACCTAACAAATATTAAAAATTAAAAGGCTAAAATGAATCATATTTTGTGTTCAGGAAATAAACATGTTGCCAGCAGGTCAGCGGAGGTGATCCTTACCCTCTGCTCAGCACTGATAAGGCCATAGCTAGAGTCCTGTGTCCAGTTTAGGGCTCCCCAGTACAGGAGAGACATGGACAGACTGGACAGAGTTAACAAAGGGCTAGGAAGATGAGTAAGGGCTGGAGCATCAATCCTATGAAGAAAGGCTGAGAGAGATGGGACTGTTCAACCTGGCGAAGGCTCCAGAGGATCTTATTAAAGAGTATAAACACCTGAAGGGAGGGTGCAAAGAGGACAGAGCCAGATGGTGGTTTCACCGTGGGGGTGACTGAGCACTGGCACAGTTTGTTCGGAAAGGTCATGAAGTCTTCATCCTTGAAGATACTGAAAAAAACCCAAACATCTAGACACAGCCCTGGGCCACTAGCTTTGTTTGAGAAGGAGGTTTAGACAAAATGACCTCCAGCAGCCTCTTCCTATCTCATCCATTTTGTGATTCTGTGAAAAGAACACCAATTATGCTGTAGAGAATCATAGAATCATAGACTGGTTTGTGTTGGAAGGGACCTTAAAGCTCATTTAGTTCTCCCTCCCCACCATTCCACTAGATCAGGTTGCTCCAAGCTCTGTCTAACCTGGCCTTCCCTGTTTCTTTCTTACTTGTGCTGTGATGTTATCTGATGGTACCTCAGCTTGGTGTCTGACAAAGCCTGTAGCTCCTGAAGAGAGTTGCAGAAGTTATCTAGATTCTGCTGGAAATTATTTTGAGGTTTATTGATTGTGCCCAACTGACGCTCTGAAAGTGCTGACAGAGAATGTAATCTTGACTTTCTGGACTTAGTACGCATGTCCACCTAAGCAAACCCTGAAGGTATACTAGGTGTATCAGTGAAACATATACCCAGGTTCTTCTGAGTTGTGTATTGTCATACAGTCATAGAATCATAGAATGGTGTGTGTTGGAAAGGACCTTAAGGACCATCTAGTTGCAACATCTTGCCATGGGTAGGGATGCCTTCCACTGGACTTGAGCAGGTTGCTCCAAGCTCCATCCAGCCTGGCCTTGAGCCTGCAGCATTGACTCTAAGCTTATTTAGCAGATCTGACATGATAAACAGAAGGGCTGGTAAGTTACACCCTCTTAATAGGGATAACAGTGACCACATACTCTCTAGACATGCTGACTCCCAAGCTGTCCCTTGGGCTGCTCCGTTGTGCGTCATCTCTAGAGTAGGTCAGTGGCTGTAAAGCGCATACTAATCTCCAGAGAGTTCACAGAAAACCCTGATCTCGCATGCTGTCGACAGCTCTTTGTAACTATCTTCTCCATGTCATTCAAGTAATCATCTGATATGCATAATTTGACTCTTTTTCAGGAATAACTCTTAGAAATAATTATAACTTTAATAAATGGAAAGGATAAGGAGAGACAGGACAATTAAAAAAAAAAAATGAGAGGAGGGAGTATTTGGGTTCTGTGTGCAAGTGACATAATTTCCGACAACTTGAGGAGGAATAGTTATCATGCCTTTAAGACTTGTTAATTTATTTTTAAAATATATTTCTGAAAAGTTAATTTGTGGTTTCAGGAGCTAAGTATAGAAAGTTGTTAATGGCTTTTTAGACTTTGGTGACTTAAGAGTGATCACATTAAATGAGTATAACACACATGGAGTTTGTTAAAATATAATTTGTTCCACTACAACAGTTTAGATCTCTCCAAGAGTAACTAGGCTAACCTATAACGTGCATACTTTTAAGGTGCAAACGTTATATTCCTTAAGATATGGTAAAGAGATGAGAACCAATGGAACCCGATGCATCTTATCAAGGTTACTTTGATAACAGAGTTAAAGAATTTGTGGTTTGGAGAGCATATCCTTCTTCAAAAACGTTTGTTTTTGAAATTTCATTCATGGACATTCAGGGTGTCTCTTATGTTTATCAATAGCATTTTTTTTTAATTTATTTTTGTTTTTTCCATCAGGTGCTTCATTCCAAATGCCTACGCTGCTCTCTTCACTGCTGCTCTGGTGCCATTAATGTGCTTGGTAGTGGTTTTTGTGGTGTTCATTCACGCCTACCAGGTGACCCCACAATGGAAAGCGTATGACGATATTTTCAGAGGAAGAACAAATGCTGCAGGTATGATTGGTTGGCTACCCTTATGCAGACAACTTAGACTTTCAGGATGGTACTGACTGTTCTCATCAGTTCAGAAAACACCACTAGAAACCACAGTTCAATAGGAGCCTACACACTGTTTAATATAGGCATCATCTTTGAAGTCTGTGAAAGTACTTTAATATTGAAAGTTATGCAGATACTTAACTGTCTTAGGAGGATGAAAATGTGTTAAACCTAAACCAAGAAGTCGTTATCACTGGTTATATCTAGTCTAGTAAAGAGAAGAGTGATAACACACAGCACAGCCTTGCTTGGAGCATTGTGTCCTGGTTTTGGTGGGGGTACTGAACAACCCTGTCGCAGAAGGGCTCTGGAGAGTCAGGGGCAGCTGTTGCTTGCATGTGTGGCAGCAACATGAACACATGCTGTGCTCCTCTGCTTGTCCTCAGGGGATTGGCACAGCTCCTGTTGTTGGTGTTCCTGGTGGCTGCACATTCACGCGCAGGCTGCGTGTTGGAGTATTTGGAGTTAATGGCTCTGTTTTGAAATGTCCCAGCACTACACGAAACTGAAACGTGCTTGAGAGAAAAAAAAGATCTGTCTTGTGCAAAACAGGAAATAATCAGTCGGTCTCCTCTGTCAGAACAATTTCAAGTACAATAATGTCCCCAAAATAAAGTTGCAGCAGTTTAGACCAATAGCATAATAATAGGACATTCTGTGGGAAGCAGAGAATATTTCTTTTGTTTTCATGGTGTTTGGGGAAAAAACCTGAGTTTTATAAACAAGTGCAAGTATATTTATAACATTTGGGTTATAGAATTGTATTTCATTATGAGAAAATATATTACAAAATATATGAGAATATATTATGAAAATATATTTATGAGAAATATATTCTTTTATTAGAAAATGAAAGTAAATACTTATCATCTGGATAGTTCTTAGAGGTATTCATTTCTATATTAGGGACAATATGTCATCTTGACTAAGAGCTGTATGAATTTGGATAAGGTCTGATAAACACAGCTTTTAAGTATGATACCCAAGACCTTAATTGCACTTTACTCTTTCATGTCTCTCTGATATAAAAGTTCTGCCTAGAGCAATCACAAAGGTAGCTCCTTATTCAGTCTTGATAATGCAGTTTATTTATTTATAAATAACATTTTGGTTTAGTCTCTTTAAGGATTGGGATTCCATATTTATATGTTAGGTTAAGTTTAGTCTCAGAGTAGTTAAACCAACGAAAGAAAAATATTGAATGTTGAAACAATGCCATAAATAAAGTTGGCACACAAAATGGCAGAAAGTGCTAATAGGAGTTCTAGCTACATGGCATAAAGATATGACATAATAGGGTTGAAGCAAAACTTTGATTTAACATAGGATTCGGATTGTTTTCTTTCTCTGGCAGAGTCCAGACATAGTATAGAGAATGCAGAAGGAAAAGAAAAAAAAAAATCAGGGTTCTGTAAATTGTCAGTAATAGTTTTGTGTTTTATTTAAAAAAAAAACCAAACAACCAGGTTGTAACTTTTACTACTTGTGCACCTGTATGGCAAACTGGAGTTTTGCTAGGAGGAAGCTTTTGCAAGCACAAATGCAAGTACATCATGCCATGTGGGTGAGAGCAAGTTGGGGAGAGACTGGTTTAGAGATGAAGAGGAGCTGTGTGCTGAGGTTTACGGTGCCTGGGGTTATATGAGGACTCTCTGTATAGCTCTGTTTATAGTGTAAGCTTCTGGAAAAAGAGATGGTGATTTATGTAGTTTTTAATGTTGCCTCTAATTATGCAGCGTGGTACTAGCTACTAACTACAGGCCTTTGACTTTCTGACTGAATATTTCCCTCCTGAAATTTGAGACGGTGGTCATACATTATTTTTAATGTTTTATTGATATATTGTGCTTTTAAAGACATATTCAAAGGAGTTTGCGGTGGTAAAACAGATTACCACTTTTAAATTTTGAATCTTTACTACTTGGAGTGTTTGAATGCTACCATATGACCCACTTTTTGGAAAAGTTCACTCCACTAACTCCATGTTCTTACAAGCTCAGTGGGACCTGCTTTTGCTTTGGTAGTGCTATTGCAACAGCCTTAGAGAATGCTGTGGGAAACAACGTCTTTCATAACAGTAAAGTTGCCTGCAGTCATGGCTTGATGATATCTTGCTTCTGCAACAGAGAGGATCACACCCGCAGTGAGTTCTGGCTTCAGTACCACTTACAAGATCCTATGGGGTAGGGAAATCTTTTGGCAGCATTGCCTCCAGAAGTTGCACAGGCACCCATTATTTTGATGTTTTGTTATGGTAATGAATATGCCAGGGTTTCTCTGTTTCATCCAAAACTAGAAGAAAGATGGAGCTACCAAGCAACAGTTATCTATGTTTAGTGACTTATTTCTCTGGCTGTCATCTGCATATTGATTTATTTCCTGTTCAGTCACTCACAACAATGAATTCCTACAGCAAGAGAAACCATTCCCAGCCTCCAGCCTGAGGTTCAGTGCCCAAACCTTCCCCGCTTTGATCAGCACAGTATGTAAGAAAAAAAAAAAGCCCAAATCACTGCTTTGGAAAGCTGTCTACTCTGCTTTAGTTACTCTTTCCTGAAAGAGACTGAAATTCCAGCTGAATGACACTGTAAACAATTCTGACATATCAAATGTAGGGAGGTGAAACATAGACAAAAATATTTTTAAATAAGCTTTTGCTAGTTACTGTGGATACCTGTTTATTTAAATTCCAGGGTGCAGAGAGTGTTGAAGGAAAGAAAATGTGGCTTTTGTAGACATGTAATTATCATTTATACATAGATATTCATACAAACACCTATTTGCATGTGAATATTTGAACTAGTACTACTTATTCCCTTTCTGGGACAGTTATCTTTTTACTAGCCCGTCCCAGGTTCTCACCAATATCACATCCCCTACCATGCACCAGCCTCTGGGAAAAACAAACAGTACAATGGGCTGTTAAAAACTACACTGAGAGCAATAGGTGATGGGACTTTCAAACATTGGGATACACATTTTACCATCTCTTACCCCAAAGGCAAAGAAAGAAGAGTAGTGTGTCTCATCCTACTGTTGAGCCACATGGCTCAGACTAGCAACTTGTACCTGTCGTTCTGGCATAAGGTGCCTGGTCTGCATTCTGGCACCCTTCAAGTCTTTGTAAGGATATCACATCCCCTACCATGCACCAGCCTCTGGGAAAATTGAACGGTACAATGGGCTGTTAAAAAACTACACTGAGAACAATGGCTGGTGGGACTTTCAAACATTGGGATACACATCAACACATGTGGTCCAGGAGGCTGTGGCTGCGTCTGGTACTGGTAACAATTCAGGGAAGCAGAATGGTGGTGGCCAGAATGGCCAAAGCAGCAGCACAAGTAACACAGCCCTACCATCTGCTATGGACTGATCCAGACTGCACTGGAACAGGGGCAAGCTCCAGTAAAAAGATAGCTAAAGTTGCAGTGTGATGCAGATGACCCCATATGGATTCTTCAGTAATTCATGCAAAACATTACTGAAAGCTGCCAATAAAAATAAAACAGCAAGGTCATTGGCTTGCATATTACCATAAACCAGAAAAAGGGGTTGGATGTGCAGATCTGAAAGAAAAAAAGAAAATTTGGTATCTGGCTTCTGAGTGCACATTCTTTTGGTCATTTCATACATTGTAGGAAAAGTCTCTTAAACTATAAGCACTAATGCTGATTTGTGATCTCTACTCCAGGAAGGCTATTACTAGCCTTAATAGAAATTTAAGGAGTAGAAACAGTAAAGTTTATCCTCATCTGTAGAGTATACAGTTGTTTTGTTGGTTTGTTTGTTGATTTTTTTTAATAAATCAAATATGTAAGTGGCTAAGTTAAAATTAGGTAAAAATTTTTCCTTACTCTCTTTTTCTGCTATTGTGGACTCTGAAACTTACCTTGCAAAGAAGGCTCATCTTGAACTATCCAAAATCACAGAATCATAGAATAGTTTGGGTTGAAAGAGGCCTTTAAAGCACATCTAGTTCCAAGCCTGCTGCCAAGGGCAGGCACACTTGCCACTAGACCAGGTTGCTCAAAGCACAGAAACAGTCTTTATACCTCCTTGACCCAGCTCAAAGGTACCTAGTGTGTTTGAGGTTTATTTCAGCTTATTCCCATTTTCTCTCCTCCCACCATGCAGCACTTTGAATAGCACTGTGCACTGCCAGTGATGATTTGACCAACAGTTAAATGTCCAACCTGCTTACCTTCTTGCTAACCTCAAATAACTGAATTACAGAATGGTTTGGGTCGGAAAGGACACTGAAGAGCTCATCCACTTCCAACCCCCCTGCTATGGGTAGGGACACCTTCCACTAGACCAGGTTGCTCCTCAAGCCCCATCCAACCTGGCCTTGAACACTGCCAGGGATGGGGCAGCCACAGCTTCTCTGGGCAACCTTACGGAAAAAAAAAAAAAAAAGAAAATCTTCTGTTTATACATTATAAATCTATATTTTTTTATTTTCTTTTTTATTTTTTTTAGTTTAAACCCATTTCTCCTTGACCTGTCACTACAAGCCTTTTTCAAAAATCTTTCTCCATCTTTTTATAGGACCTCTTTAAATATTGAAAGGCTACTCTAAAGTGTCCCCGGAGCCTCTTCTCTTCAGGTTGTCCAGGTCATGATTGTTGTGATGGAGCCCAGGATCCAGTTGGACTTCTGAGCTGCAGGCATACTGCAGCTTTTAATCTGCTTGTATCACCCAGTCCTTCTCTGCAGGGCAGCCTCAGTTCTTCATTGCCCACACTGTACCAATATTGGTGATTGCTCTGACCCAGGGGCAGGAGCTTGCACTTGGCCTTGTTGGACTTCATGAAGTTCACATTAGCCCACTTTCAGGCAGTCAGAGACTGAATGGCATTCCTTTCTTCAAGTATATCAACTACACCACTCAGCTTGCTACCATCCACAAACTTCTGAGGGCACACTCAATCTCACTATGTCATTAATAAATATATTGAACTGTACTTGTCCCCCTATAGACCCCTGAAGGGCACCACTTGTTACTGATCTGCATTTGGGTATTGAATCCTTGACTACAATTCCTAATCCATTAAGTAGTTCATTTATCAAACCCATATCTCTCCAGTTTAGAGACAAGGATGTTGCATGGGCCTAAATTAAAGGTCTTAGAGAAGTCAAGATAGATGGCATCAGGTGGTTTCCTTTATCTGCCAACACAGTCACTCCATCACAGAGGGCCACCAGATTAGTTTTCTACAGATGTGAGAATAAATTCTGTCTGCTGTAGTAAAGCTTCTTCCTGAAGATAGGTAGCACTACAGTGTTTTACTATTTTGTTTTGTCTGTAGAAGCAGAGAGCTTTTTATTAACCACACTAAAGTGATCTCCAAAGTAGTTTCATTACTAAAAGTAGAGTAATAATGATGGTCTTCACCATACATATCTAAAAGGAAAATTTTGCCCCTTGGTAACTTCAAAAAGGATTTTTGTATACATAGTTAAATGGTTTCTCAGAAAACTATAGAATACAATTGAGGTTGTTTTGCATATAGTTATATACAGATATTAATTTATTAGTGGTACCTCTTTTTCTGTCATGCATGTATTCTTCCTAGCTCTCTGCATTTATCCTAGGTACTCCTGACCCAAGTCACATCTCCCATACACTGTCCTGGTAGTTTCCAGGCTTTTAAAAAAGGACAGCTAGCCTTTTTGCAATTTTTTCCTTTTAGTAATAGTTAATGAATTTGGCTGTGGGCTGTGGTCTTACCAGAGAGCTTATCATGCTCTTTTCTTATATTTGGGATATCACTTTAAAAGAATATGGTTAGAATAAGGTTGTAGTGGAGAATAAACACAAGTTTATAGAATTTCCAAATCCTAATTTGGGCAACACATACACTTCTCATTGCCCTGTCTGGAACACCAAATATGTGAGATTGCACTTTCACATTCTTTTTAACTGCTTCAGAATTGCTGTTATACTAGTCATGGTTTTTTTACATGGTTGTGGTTGATACAGCTTGCTTTGTTAAGAGAATTTCCTTCAATAGTATAAAGCAAGAAAAAAGTGCAATGGGAGAGGCAAGAATCAATTATCTCTTAGAGCAGGCAGAATTTCCTCCTCAAAAGTGACTGTTGGAAAATAGTGTGAAAGTTGATTTACAAAGAATGTCAGCTCTACCCCTCATAAACTCTTTCAAAGATTTTCATGGAGTTTGCTAGAAGAGAGACTTGAATTTGAACTCATTCAGTTTGCCAACCTCTCATCAACTATGTTTTGTTGACTGATTCTTCTGCTATTTATACAAACTTTCTTCTCAAAAGATAGGCTTGAAAGGGGCCACGTCAGAAGAGTACATTGGTTAAACAGCCTCTGGGTGAACTAATATTTAAGTCTGCAACAAGAAAGACTGCTTTTGAAAGAAATCTGGTGATGTAAAGCAGGATGGTTGTATTTGGCTGAAATAATGAGATAATTTTTTTTTTTCTTGAGAGTCCTAATATGCAAATATAGAAATTGGAGACAGCAATCCAATATACATTATTTTATTTTTTAACTGTTTACTTAATCTTTCATAATTTTACAAAAAGGTTTGAAAATATAGTGAAAAATTTTGAATTGAAAAATCAGCTGCATTTTTCTGATAATACCTTTGTGAATAGATAACTTCCATTTGTTGAAGAACATGTAAGTTCTTCAACATAAACATAAGCTTTAAACATATATGTAAGTTTTGTGCTCTGCACTTAAATATGCAGTAGAATGTACCTGATTCCAATCTCATCATTGTGTATATGCAGAATTAACATAAAGATTAAAACCTTATGTTGCCAAAATAGAACTTTATGAAGAATGCCTTAGATATTTAGCTGTTAAATTTTAACTACCTTCTTGTGTGTTCCTTCATATAAATTCTTTAATATAGAATCATAGAATCATAGAATAGTTAGGGTTGGAAAGGACCTTAAGATCGTCTAGTTCCAATCCCCCTGCCATGGGCAGGGACACCTCACACTAAACCATGCCACCCGAGGCTCTGTCCAACCTGGCCTTGAACACCGCCAGCAATGGAGCATTCACAACTTCCCTGGGCAACCCATTCCAGTGCCTCACCACCCTTACAGTAAAGAATTTCTTCCTCATATCCAATCTAAGCTTTATTGTCTTAGCAGTATGCAATTCCTGATCATGACACAACTTGTTGGATGGTCCACCTATACCTACCACCACCTGATCTTCTCAGGAAACAAATAAGCCTTACAAAATACAAGACATTCCTGCCATGCTTCTGTGCTGAGGAAAAAATGCTGAGGACAGAGCTTTTGATTCTAAGTGAGAATGTATATCTAAACCTGTGGTTACATGTCTTCCTTATCCTGTGAGCTATATGTTAAAATCTTTATCTCAAATTATACGTATCATGTATCTAAAGGAATCAAAGGAATAGTGAATTGCAGGAGTTCTTTCATCTTGAGATGACAATATATGCCTCTAGAAATCAAGAACCAGATGTTGGCTACCTCTGAACTTAAAGTTATGTACAGTATTCATAATATTCATCACAGTCACACACTGGATACAATAATTTAGTCTTGATAGTGCTCCAGGGGCTTTTCTGTTTTGCAATTAGGAGAAAACTAAATATTTGCCTCCTAGATTTTTACAGATGCAGGTAAGAAAGAATGCAAAAATATAATTGCAAGCAGAAATAAAGAAGAAAGATCTGAACAACATAGTAACTTAGGAGCATTGTCTCCCTCCTGTAGTTTAGATTGTCCTCTGCTTTGCATGCTACAGTTAGCTTTCTTCCATTAAAGAAATCTGCAGAAGTTGATTTGCATGAGTTATGCCTGTACAGTTGTGAAGTTAGCACTTATTTAATATTTTGCATAATACTTCTGAATAATTTTATTATATGGAATAATAGGTTCAAATTTTATCTCTTTTTGTTTTGCTGTTGTTCTGGGATTTGCCATGTTCCCTGAATAACCATAATAGCATAAGCTATCATAAGACGCCTGGTCTTTCATCTGATTATGCCACAAAGTTGTATGAGAAAGTTTTGCAAAAAAAAAAAAAAGATTTTGTAGTTGTGGTGTAGTATTTATGCTTATTGGGAGGTATGCTTCTCTTTTAGGAGATGTTCTTTAATTTCAAACTCTTTCTTGCCACAAGGAGCAGCAAATAAAAAAATTATAAATGAACCAAAAATAATATTTTAACAGGTTTGTTGCTTGCTACTTTTATAAATTATCAAGGAACAATTTTGTCCCATTGGATTTCATGGACATGCACCTGCCTTCATGGACATGCTCTCTGACCTTCAGTATCACCTACTGTTAAATTTTGCACATCCTTAACATTCCAGTCTGGAATCAGAAGTTTTGTCATAAGTCACAAATTCATTGCATGTCAGTGGTGGTGGTGGTGATATTTTCTTCTTTGAACTCTGTGGAGAAATCTGTTAGCCTTTTTCTTGTGGCCACAAAATCCTGTTATCAAACTCTTTTTCTACAACAGTTATGAAAAGCGACTGAATACATAGTCATCAGGATTTGGAGCTGTTCAAGCTTATTAAAAACAAACAAAAAAATTTTTTTGGCATTTTCGTAGCTCTGTTGCTAAGTTTAAACCCATGAGTTCTTAAGCAAGAGTCTGTAAATGTTTTATTGATTTAGGTGTCCCACAAATCTGTGAAATTCTGTGAAGCAATACCTTCTTCCCAATCACTTAGGACAAATATTTGTAGAGATCTTTTAGGTTTTGCAGTAGGTCTTTATGCCTAGCCAAGAACAATTAAAAACAATTGAAGTTGCATTATCAGTTTAACAACCTAAGGGGAAGACACATAATAAATATTTAGAGGTAAACTCAGAAGATCATTAAAGCTGTATTATTTAATTGTTTCTTTTATTGACTTACCTATTTTTAGAAAAAAAAATTAAACAAGTAATAGTAAAAGGTGTAATATGGGCCCAGGCAGTCGTGAGAATACAAACATTTGGGTATGTTATGAAAGTGTAGTGCATTCTTTACTTTCCATAGTTAAATCATCTAGATATTTGCTGCAAAGACACACTCAACATTGCTTTTCAGAGTTTTAGTATTATTTAATAATTTGCAGTTTTATTAATTTCTATTTGATTTACATTTTTTACTGCACAGATTACAGTGCTGGAAAATTTTATCTATAATATCAGGTATGGAAGGAAGGAAGGAAGGAAGGAAGGAAGGAAGGAAGAAGCCTTCAGCTAGTCCACCTGACAGTTTTGTAACAAAACAAACTTAGTACATAAAGTTAAGAAGTAGTTGTAACTCTACAGACAGAAGAAACAGAAAAATGGATATTCCAGAATATGAAGTTTATTTTCTTTTGAATTATATGTCTATCCTAGGAAGAAGATAATACATTTTCTTCTAAGCTATATAATCTGATTCAAACTCAAAAAAAAAGAAGGTTTTTTTGGGTATGATTTGGTAGCCATAACCAAAGCCTACCTGTTTGACTGAACATGGTGTTCTGAAGGGACTAATCCTGGTATTGTAAAATCAGAAAGTTTGTGCTTTGTGCTGAAAACACAAATTTGTGCTGAAAGAAATTTTAAATCTCATCCAGTTCCAAGCCCATGCACCAAGGGCAGGGGCACTTTCCACTAGACCAGGTTGCTCCAAGCCCCATCCAGCCTGCCCTTGAACACTGCCAGGGATGGGGCAGCCACAGCTTCTCTGGGCAACCTGGGCCAGGGCCTCACCACCCTCACAGGGAAGAGCTTCTGCCTAAGAGCTCATCTCAGACAGCCCTCTGTCAGGTTAAAGCCATTCCCCCTTCTTTTCCTGTTCCTATAGGTCCTTGTCCAAAGCCCCTCTCCAGGTTTCTTGCTGCCCCTTTATGCACCAGCAGCTGCTCCAAGGTCTCCCTCGAGCCTTCTCTACTCCAGGCTAAACCAGCCCAGCTCCCTAAGCATGCCAAACCCTTGTTTGGAGTTTTCAGGGTGCTTCCCCCTCCCAGCAGAAACAGCTCTCAGCACAGCATGTGCAGGGCGGAAGTGCACAATGTTACTGCTCTGGAGGAAGTAGCGCTTTCTGTCCTCACCAGCATTGTGAAATACATAAACTTGTGAGCCTGCAGAGGGATGACTACACCCCTATGCCCTTATCAAAAGCTGTGCACTGTTCAGCGTGGGGCAGAAGCAGGCTTTGAGATAAGCTGCTGCTTGCAGCCATGCATCCTGAAGCCAGCACAGCTCAACAGACGAGACAAGGAGGCATCTAGCAAAGACCTGGCACAGCTCCATAGCAAACACTGAGCTTCTGCCCCAAAATTACCTGTCTGGCTGGTGCTGCATATTCACCTTACACTTCTAGACACCTTCATAAGAATTCTTACTTTGTTTATGATGTGCAAGTTCTTCATAACTCTGTGGCGATGGTGTTCTACCAGCTGTTTCACAAGTTATCCTACAATTAGATGTGGTCTTGATCCTTGGTGACTTCCACACACTTTGGGTGTCAAAATGTAAAAGATGCCTAGTTCAGTTTGCCCTACTTACCTAAGAGATGGGGGGCAAGAACTGGAATCAGGGGGAAGAGGAGGTAAGCACTTTTCACCCTGTAATTTCAGCAAAACAGTTGATTGAGAGAGTATATACCTATGGAATTCTTTTGGAAAAAAATTAGGCAAGTGCTTTCCCTATAACTGCAGCAGGTTACACCATGATACTATTTTTGCTTTTGTTTAATCACTTTGCCTCTGTTGGGAAGGTTTTAAAGGAAAATAGGAAGTTCTCTGGAAAAATTTAAGAGGAAATAGGGGGTTTTCATTGGAACAACATCTGCTCATGGTTCCAAGAAAGCAAGTGTCAGAAGAACCATAAAAGCTGCCCCAAAGAGTCCAGTATAGCTGAGAAACAAGCCACCCCCTTGTATCAGTGCATTTAGAGACTTCTGTAGTTAAATAACTGCTGATCAAAGCTCAGCACAGCTAGACTGATCTCCTTTGATTTAGCGCTGTACTTGACCGATGGGAAAATGACCAACCCAAGAAATCTCTTCCTGCCCACACTCCTGCTGTGAACAAAAGTGAAAGCTGTGTTTGTGTTTGATGAATTTAGATCAATTTATACCTCATGCTGATTAGCTCAGGGGCAGGCCCTTACCTTTTTTTTCATATAGAGAATTCAACACAGGAAAATTAATTCTTTTACTGGTTGTAAGTTTGAAATGAAATATAAAATGTTTAATAACAGCTTTTCCAGATTTCGTACATAATGTGGCAGTCAACCCTCTGGCACTATTTAATTTTCTTTCAGTTTCTTTCCTCTATACAGCAAAAGAAAAAAGAGTGAGGGAAAGAGTTAAAAAAGGAGGGGAAAAAAAAAGGTAATGAAAACTCAGTTGGACCATTTTGGTTAAACTCAGAAAGCAGAGGAACTTAGAGTTGCCAGAAATCAAGCCAAGGCTTGATTGGGTTTGTTTATGTTTGGACAGATTATCCCAGCAATCTTTTGAAAGTCAAAATCAGTGGGAATTACTGCTAGAAATCTGACCCGATCACCTTTACTCCCATGTAAAAATTTATTATGAGTAGCACTGTATTCATTAATGGATTTGCTCACAGAGTAACTATCAACAATAGAAAACAGTGGGTAAAATCCAGTCTGCCGTGAACAAAGAATGAAGAAGTGCCAGAAGCTGCTTTGAAGCAGCAGAGAACAGAAGATTCAGTGTGAGTCAGCATGTGCAGCAAAAGTCTTGTCAATAAACCAGACTTACTGCATAACAAAGCAAAAAACTGTTTCCTTGTTTTTCTTCTATGCTGCTGTTACTGTAGCGTAAACAGCTCGGGAAAGGGGAAAAGTAAAATGCCTAAGCAATGCTCTTCTATAATGCAGGTGTCATCTGCTGGTTTAGAATATGGACCACTGTGTTTCAGTCTTCTCATTATACCATCCTCTGGAAATTTCTCTGAACAATTTTATCCCTACTTTTTTGCTTTTTGCTTTTTCCTCCTGTGAAAATGAATACTAGCAAAGCACCAGTTATGAAAGGAGAAGCAGCAAGGACTTAGCAGAAGCACTGCATTAATACAGCTTGGGTTTCTAGGCACTGGAAGCTCTCAGGTCATCCCAGAAGGCTTGCAGCCTTCAGCATTTGACCAGGAAAAAAAGCTGGTGAAATCTGCTTGGAATCTCTTAGAGCAGGGCTCTTGCTAAAACACTGCAATTTTAAAATTATATGAGTTATGTGTCTGATTTCTGTTAACAATGCTCCTGTTTACATCTAAGATTTCTTTCTTATGTGTGTCAGCCAGCACCAATGGTTTTGAAACGATCTATTATTATGGTCTGGGGGGGTATTACTACTTAATATTTGTTACATTTTCTCACATGCAAGACAATGTTCCCTGTACTAGCTTTTAGGGTAGACACTACCAATTTGCTGACTTTTCCCATCCACTCTTTAACCCAAGGATTTTAGTACAAATCTAGCTGAAAAAGGACATGTTTCCACATGCAAACTGTCAAACATAAATGAAGCTTATGTTCACAGTCCTTCCCTTTGGCATGAAGAATGATAAAATGTCATGCAAAAGTTTTGGGTTTTTTCTTCATGCTTAAAAGTAGTATTTAGTATGTAAACTTTTCTTAATGTGCATGCTTTGCTGCAACATAATAAATGCGCAGGATAAGCACACACTACAACCTCTTGTGTTGCAGCTTCTCTATCAGACATACTGGTTCTATATAAGTCACACTGATGAATAAATTTAGTACCACTACTACAAATCAGTCTGCTAAAGCTGTACTCCTTTTCCTCAGAGGTATCTTAGCACTTAGAGGTATCACTCATCAGTGAGATATGCTTTTAATTACTGGTGCTGCTACTTAGTGCAGAAATGTTTGCCTTCCAAATCACAGCTCCCTGCACTAAGTACTGTCAGTGTCCATGGACTTCACGAAACTAAAATGTGAGCACAAAATCAACCTACTGCAGGATAATCCTCTGGTGAAATTAAAAACCAAACAAACTTTTTTTTCTACTTTTTAGGAAGATCAAATACAAGAGGTTAGATATATAAACATTATAAACAGCATGTCAGTGTCAATTAAGTAGTTGGAGCCAGCTGCTGGTATTGATCTCAGGATTGCTTATTTTAGCATTTCCTGCTATAATATAGCATATCAGATGAAGGCTTTTATAAGCTGTTGGAAAACAGATAAACTGAGAACGAGCATTTTTAGTAGCAGTAGGTGGTATTCTGCTAATTAAAGATCATGAAGTAGGAGGGGCTATCTTGCTATTTCTTACACAGTCTGAAAGGAAACATGAAGCTTTGAAAAGCAGTCAGTGGCAGGGATGCAAGCCTTTCTCCTTCAGATATTCTCTCTTACTCTTGCCATAGTATACACAGGCTTCAGAGAAGTCTCTGTGGAGTTTTGCTTGAGCACAAAAATCCCATCATCTGACTGAAACTGCTTGAAGGATCAGGCCCCAGAGTAATTTGTGGGCGCAAGTTTCACCTATCAAAACCTGTCCTTGCAACCCCTTAAAACTACCTTGGTTTGTCGGAACTTAAGAGTGACTGGGAATTTTACATTAATAACAAATATTTATCTCTAGTCGCCTTTCAAAATACCATCACTTAAACCAGCCAGAGTTGATCTTTCTTTATTTTGATGCTTTCAATGCATAGCATGGTGGTTATGCTTGGTTTTGATGTGCTGAAATTTGCTTAACATTAACAGCAAATACATAACAAGATACAAAAAGCATTCAACCCCCTGCCCCCAACTATCTTCCTTCACTGAACACATGTTGGTAATGAGGGATAAATAAAAGGTAATTAAAGCCATCACAGTTAGCAGTGTTTTTAAATAATCCTTAGCAGTGGGTAGCACATTAGGGAGCTTCATTTGAAATAATGAAGGAGTTCAGAAAATAAAGCACGATTACCTAATACAAAAAGGCCAAACTTTGTATTCTCTTAACTGTTGCTATAGATCAGGGAAGTAGGGCAATTTGGCCAGTCTATATACATATATATGTATGTAGGGATGTACGTACTCTGTAGTCATAATCCATGGGCCTCTGGTTCATCAGAAATATTTCTCCCACAGTAGCACTGAGCTCAGCATGGGCTAATTTACCCTGCTGAGACAGGCAAAACAGTGAATGGTGAGAAATCAGCCAGTGAAAAATGCAGGCTTTTTCCCCCCTGCTGCTGCTTCTGAGTGGTTCATGCAGCATTTAGCCTTGCATCCAGATGCGCAAGCATCTGAGCTCTAGCACTGAGCTCTAGCAACGGTGGCTTGCAGAAGCTCTGGAATCCTAGAGGGTTTGCCAGTGAAGTGCAAAAGGAAGGAGGTGGATAAATTGGGATAACAGGAAGCACAGGCTGGAGAGAGAGAGGTCAATGCAAAGAGACACTTCCAAGCCCACACAGATTATAAAGCAAGGCTCAGGGGCTAGAAGATGGGAATTCCACATACGCTCATGGTACAAACCTCTTTCTCTTAGCACATCTGACAGTCTAGTTAAATCCCTGAATGCTTTTTCTAGCTATTCCTGCCTGTGAATGTCTGGTGTTTCACCACGTTCTTCTAAGACTCAGGACTAAATTCAGTGCTTCTGAAGTAATTTCAGTAGGGAGACATGAGACTTAATCCAAATACTTAGACAGAAATTAGCTCTCTCAAGCTAAAAAATTCCTATTATTGGTGGTGGCACAAGTCCTTGAGTTTAAGAAATCAGGGCTCCATTTTAGGGAACAGCTAACAAGCCAGGGATCTGTGCCCAGAATGTGTCCTAGCAGTGAGACACATGCAACTTGGTGAGACCCAAAGCAGCATCCAGTATTTCATCTAACCAGATTAAGTGCTGGTGCATCAGTCTGGCACGTGTTTGGTTAGAGAGAAAGCATGGCTCTATCTGTAACAAATAATTAAGGTTCATGGGATTCTCCTTGTAAGTGCAGGCAGTAGATAATTAGGAGTTGCGGGGTTCTTTCACTTGAAATAAAACTTAATAAAAAAAAAAAAGTAGTGTCTGGAAAACTGCTTCAGGAAGTTTTTAGCCTTATGACAGCGTCAAAATGAATTAACCTTAGAGAAGTACTTAGACAACTCATCATGAATTATGATGTCTTATGTTTTTTGTTTAGTTTGGGCCCTGAGCCCAGACTGTCCCCATCCTCCCACCTATCCCTGCGAGTTCAAACTTACATCCCTGTAAGTTCAAACTCATTTAAGAAATCTTTGATGGGCCTTATTGTTCAAACTTTCAGTCCTGGCAAGACTTTAAAGTAAACATTTCTCATTGTACCTGACTTTTATGCACTGCCTGTAACACCAAATATACAAGAAAGGCATAATCATTTATAGGTTTGTGCGTCTTTCGAGCCTTCCACTTCTTCACTACACTCAGAAGTGATGTGAACCCTGCTACCCTACTAGCATTTGTGCTTCACCACACAAGAGTATCTTTGGAAGGTAGACTGTACTTTCGTGCACTGTATAGCTCCCAGCATACAGGTATTATGCAAACCAACAAGTAAGACAATACCTTAGAGCATTAGTTGTCCTCATGTTCTAATTTATGACTAGTTGCAACCCAGGAGGGCCTTACACATTCAAAGAAACTAAGCATGCAGACAGGAACTGCACTGTTTGTTGTGTCTGAAATCAAGGTCTGACTGCCTCTCAGAGGAAGAACCCTTGCCTTGGGCTGGACTGTAGAGGAGATGATAGAAATGTCTGGGGGGGTTCTAGAAAGGAATTTTGCTGTACAATCCTTTTTCATTATTTCTCATCATCATAGCAGATGATACGTTACAAAGAAAATATATTTGTGAGAAAATTTATCTTGCCCTTCTGCTGTGAGATGTTATCACATCACTAATCACCGAACCTAAATACATGGATACTTCTGTAATTCTAAAGTTCTGTAATGGTACATGTGGTTATTTTGTGCTCAGATCGATTGCCACAGGGGACATTAAAGATGAAAATAAATCAGTCAGGTGAGGCCTGCTGAGGGGGCAGATCATTCTTCCCTTGGGCAAATAAATGATACTGCTCTTAAAAGAGACACCTCTAGAATCTGAAGGGATTGGCAGAGGAAAGAGCTCTTAGAAGTGCAAGGAGCAGATAGCCATGTCTTAGAAACAACAAAAGAAATGTACTGGGAACTAGACGAAACTATACTTTGCTTCAATTAAAAAAGGTAGGCTAGAGCATGACAAAAGCCGTGCTTCAAAAACAGCTTGACCAGCTTTTGCAAGGGGACAGTGGGCAGAGAGGTATTTGTTTATAAACTGTTAAATTTGTATTCTGTCATGTCTAATCACTTCCAGTTTTCTCCTTTTCAAAGGTTACTTGTTTTAGTTTATACTCTAATAAAACCAGTCCTTTGGTCTTAGGGGGGTTCAGTTTCAAGAAACTAGTCTTGTCAGACTCAGAACTTAAAGCTGCAACAGTATGACTCAAGTTTATGAAAACCACATTTTAATGCTATTGTAGGTAAGAGTTTTCAAACCACTCAGATGAATGAAAAGTTCAGGACCCTCTAACCTGTGATTTTTTTTTTTTAATATATAACATCTATTATATCTCTGGACAATACTTTGTGTAAATTCACACAAAGTAACATTCATACAAGTCCAGTGAATATAGCATAATCAACCCTTAAACTCATGTTTGTGAAACTTGTCTCAGAAACAGGTGAGTTCAGGTAATACCCTTTAAATGGGTATGGATCCCCTGACTTCAAAGCGCATTTAAATTTCTACCTGTATGTAAGTGTGGACAATTAAATTTTCATTGTTATAGGAGAAATAAGAAAGGTACTTTACTGTAAAGGGATTCCCATTTTAGAAGTTCTGCTTGCTTCTTTGTTTTATAAGTCTAAGAGAATTATAAGGTGTTATGAACCCAAGCCCAGCTTTTTCCATAAAAGATGAATGAATGGTTGCTAGTCTTAAGTTATTCACCAATTTGAGGTTTTATATCTATACCTGCACTGGTTTCCAGAACTGTCTCCAGTCTGTAAATCCTGTGATTCAATCCCTCTAAAGATGCACTGTGGACCTATATTGCTGACATTTTTCTTCAATGGAACCGCCAGTGAGACAAGATGAAACCAGTGGGAATGAATTTTTATGTAATTCTTCACATTTCTCTCTTTCTCTCTCCGTTGCACTGCACATCTGTCTGCAGTAACTACAGTCTGAATTTGCCTCCATATGCTTTCCACCATACCAGGTGAACCTTACCTCTGTACTTTGAGAGCTATTAGAAATATACTACTCAGTTTAAACATCTTGCTAAGATAAAACTCTCTTTGAGAACATTAGCTAAAAGATTTTAAGAAATGAAGGCCATTACTGGCTAACCATATATAGCAGGACAAACAGCAGCAAATAATTGAAATTTGGGAACTGCAGTGAGCTTTGGAATTTGATTTTAAGCTGAACTCTTGTTTTATTGTGAACTCATCTGTTCATAAGTTTTTCTTACTCAAGAAGAAAAATTATTCTCAAAAGGATAAGGGTGTTAAATTGTTCCTCAAAAAAAAACCCAAACAAATTATGTGTTTGGTTTGTAATCCTGAAAGAGACAATCAGATAGAAGATAAGAAACCAACCAGGACAAAGGGAAGAGAAAGGTTACCCTGAAGTCTCTACTTCCAGCATAGACAGAGTCACGGTGACCTTTCAATGTAATAACAAATCACAAAAGGAAGTACTTTTTTAAAACATTGTGTACCTAAGACGTAGAATTTATGTTTTCAGAAGATATTTCAGACAGTTATTGCAGGGGTTGGAAAATTGTATGTATGACATAAAATCTCAGAAATACAGTAGGTTAATATATTTTTCTTTGGAGTGATTTTACACTGTCTAGTTCAATGCTTAATTCAAACTTTAGTTATTAGAAGGTTGAAAAAAGCTGACACCTCTTATCACTAAAATCCTCTAATGTCTCAGCCATCATGGCAATTCTTAAGCAAGCATATACAGTTTAGAGCATGGTTACTAGAGACCAGGCTACACAATGTACTTGAAATTCAGGGACACATTAGAAATTTCATTTACAAACACTGACAATCTTTCACGTAAGCCTTTTACCATAACACAGAAAGTAGGCAAATGCGTATGCAAGACCCTTCTACAAGCCAGCTGCACACAGAGAATGCCCTTACTTTGAGGTTTCATGACATGATTTAGCCAATGATTATAACACAGAAATTAAGCAGAGGCACAGTCATGGACACCTGCATCTGAAATAACTTAATAGTTTTTTTTAAAAGAAGACAAGGGAAATAATGCATATTTTTAAGAGGAGATCAAATCTTACTACTTTCCTTACTAAAGGTATTGTATCAGATACTCATATAATCCCCATGTTCGTCTTTACAGATATACAGATGGACCATTATTCCTGCATTCAAACAGATCCTATGCAAATGCCTATCTCATTACTTCTTTCATTCAAATTATGCCAATATGCCTTTTATCAGCAACTCTTCTGGCCCTATTCAAACAGCCTTTCACCTCTTCAGCTTAGCAATGGGAGAATTAGCAAAGGGAGGAGTAAAAAAGCCCTTTGTTGGCAGTTAGCTCTTTCACACATCATTGAGCTGCGGTCTGAAAAAAATTATGCTATTTGGTGGCATATTGATACCAATAAATTCACCAGATCTACCGCAGAAAAATTCATGTAATGCCAAAAAGTGCATTTTTCACACCATACATAAACTCACTTCATGTTGAACATAACCAGCAATATGCATACTAGTGTTATCATCATACCAGCCTGTTAGTTTCATACTGTGACATGTTATGGGAGTTATGTACAAAATATGTACATTTGTGTGTAGAATTTGTCATATCTGAAAGATCTCTCTGTCATAATACTTCTTTTGAAGCACAAAATTCAACATGGCTCAAATCATTTTTTGTTCAGTACAAGTATAAAATGAAGTTCTTTAAGCATAGCTATTGTGTTGCCTAGGAATTATGCTCATGGGATTCTGGTGAGGAATAAAACAGTTGGTCAGACTCCACAGTAATACAAAAATGAGTTGCCTGAAGGAGTGATCACTTAAGGAGAGAGCTAAGATAACAGGCTTCACTGCTTTTATTACTTCAACCATTCTCACTGCTCTCACATGGAATGAACTCCTTAGCAGCACATTATTGTTGCCAAACTATTTCTGACACTGTTTGTTAAGTTACTATGTAATGACCTTGACTTTGGAAATCTCCTTGTTACTTTTTCCAGTACTACATCCTGGTTTGGAGTAAACAAAATGAGTGATGTAGTTCAATCTGTTCTCATTTCCACATTCTGGCTTTGAAAGTCCTTTTTTGTATAATTATGAGCCACTTTTAAAGTGCTCTTCAAATTAGGAATTAGCATCAATGATATATATGAAAATCCTTGCAGATAACTCCTTACAGTGCTCACATTGACTGAGCTGGAATAAGCTGCACACTTACTGAACTTGGGATGATTTCTGGAATTTGCTCACTTGAATAAGATGTTGCAAAAGTTTTATATTTAATTATGGTGAATAAGTTGGACTGAGTAATTTTCCTCTACTTCATAATTTTATCATAACTTAGGGAATTCTCCTTATTTTTTTAAGAATAAGACATGGTCATGAAAAGAACTGTTAAGCTGCAGTTTACTGCATAGTGATACCATTAACCCACCATCTGATTGCAGCAGAAAACTTGATTATGCTACACACATTTCGTGTGTTTCCTATGCACAGAGAAGCATTTTAACATGAAGATAAATACAATACTTCCTTGCCATGTTCTGCAAAAAATTACCAATGTGTATGGAATGGCACAGAGCGATGCAGCACTCCCTCATGTAGTGTGAATATCAGAAATGGTCTTCCATTGTGAACTTTGGATACTCTTCTGAGTTCAGAGCTGGTGTCTATTATCGTGGGGCTAAACCTTGACTAACACAGCTTGACAGCTTACAGTACCCAGTGTAGCTCATTTAGATCTAAATCAGATCCCCACTTATCATTAATTGTACATATATACATATATAGTACATATGCTTAGCAAGGTTCCATGGGATATAGCCCTAGAGGGCAGGGGGGCCCGACTGTTGGTTGATATTCCAGGATCACCTGCTACAAGCTCAGGAGTGTTGCGTCCCAACTAGAAGGAAGTGCTGAAGTAGGGCCAGGAGACCTCCTTGGATGCATAAGGAGCTGCTGAGGAAACTTTGAGGGGAAAAAAAGAGGCTTATAAAAGGTGGAAGCAAGCACAGGCGGCCTGGGAAGAATCCAAGGATGTTGTCCAGGAAACTAGGGACCAGATTAGGAAAGCTAAGGCCCAATTAGAGTTAAACTTGGCCAGGGATGTGAAAGGTAACAGGAAGGGTTTCTGTACTTACAGTGCAAATAAAAGACAGACAAGGGACAATGTGGGTCCTCTCTGGAAGCTATCAGGAGAACTGGCTGCCCTGGATTTGGAGAAGGCTGAGGTTCTCAATGACTTCTTTGCCTCAGTCTTCACTGGCAAATGCACTGACCACACCACCCAAGTCTTGGAAGGCAGACACAGGGACTCTGAGAATGAAGACCTCAGGCCCACTGTAGGAGAGGATCTAGTTCAAGACCATCTTAGGAACCTGAACGTACACAAGTCATAGAATCATAGAATCATAGAATAGTTAGGGTTGGAAAGGACCT
>JARCZZ010042100.1:0-27895 GCA_030323915.1 Brotogeris chrysoptera
TTTTGTTTTTTTTTTTTCTTTTTTTTTTTTTTTTTTTTTTTTTTGCAACAGTTGCAAGGAAAGGTTGAACGTAAGCGAAGTTTTTTCCACCTGGATTCTAGGCAACAGCTTCACAAATATTTCTAATGCCAATTTCGAAAAGTAAGCTAGATACTTCTAGATTCTAAACTGGATGCTAAGTAGATACTAAAGGTATCCGCCTATTGCTTTTCAGCCAGTTAATAAATTCAGTAAATAGTAAGTGATGAGAAAGTAGAATGACGCAGAGATTCAGCATGTTAATTGCTGAGTGACAAATGAAGGAACATTCTTCCATCATTTCAGATTAAGCTGCCAGTGAAAGCCATAAGGTCTGCCACTGTCACCACTGAACCAAGATTATTTACTTTGCATATAAAACCAGGCCAGTATGGGACGCTGTTTCACACCAGGCAATCTGAACACACGCTCTGTGTAGAAAATATAATGTTTCTGTTGTCAATTACCGTTGGATTAATATCCTTATACTTTCAGTCCTAAGGAGTATTTTTCAATGTGACCCGCTATACCTTGCCTCATTGAGAAACATTGTTCACAAAGTTCATTCTTTTGATCCGTTAAGATAAATATGGTATATTTGGGAGCGTCCCTGCGTATGGCAGGGGGATTGGAACTAGATGATCTTAAGATCCTTTCCAACCCTAAGTATTCTATGATTCTATGTTAATTTTCTTCAAGGATTTCTATGCCTCTCAAAAGAATTTTGTAACAGCATCCAGCATCAAACCTCACATAAAAGTAACCATCTGGCTTTTCGTTCTTTGGGCCTAGAATATGTGCAAAACCAAAATGACTTGTAATAGTGCTGGGGTACATTAACTTATTAAAAACAGCTTTAAATATTTAACTTCCTAAGTTTTTCTGCGTAATTGGGTACTTGTCTGGGAAAATGATTTTATTCTCTTCTACCTATCATAGTTAAAGTATATATAATTATTAAATAATTACAAATGTGCTGTTTTCTTTTGCAAGATCATAGGTGTAACAAAAACCTGCAGGCATTTGAGTTAAACAACCTGGTGGGTCAAATGCTAAAGTACCACAAGAAATTACCCCACATACATGCTGAGAAGCCTCATCAGCCTTTAACATGATAGCTATAGTCCCAAAGGTGGAAAGACCTCTTCGCTTAAAGATGTCCACTATCATGCAACAACAAAAAGTGAAGATTAAAAGAGCTTTTGCTTATATTTTGTCTGCTAAGAATCTGTCTTCTCTTGAAACTATTAGGACAACAATATTCGCATGTCTTGACTGAGAAGTATCTTGATTCACCAATAAGCTTACTGGGTTTCTATTGTGGTTTAAGCTAGTCATTACAGCTGGCAGATTGGTACTTGGATGAATAGTAGAAAGGAGCTGGTGCCAGATTGTCTAAGATACCAAACTGACAATTCAAAACAGACTCACTGTTACTAATCTCACAGACTTAATAACTTTGTTTTCATAAATGTTTTGTGAGGATAATTAAGCTGAGAAAGTTGGGGCTTTTCAGTCTCAGAAGAGAAGGCTGCATGGACACCTCATAGCAGCCTTCCAGCATCTGAAAGGGGCCTATAGGGATGCTGGGGAGGGACTCTTCATGAGGGACTGTAGTGACAAGACAAGGGGTAAGGGGTTCAAATTTAAACAGGAAAAGTTTAGCTTAGATATAAGGACAAAATTCTTTAGTGTAACGGTGGTGAGGCACTGGAATGGGTTGCCCACGGAAGTTGTGAATTGCTCCATCGCCGGCAGTGTTCAAGGCTGGGTTGGACAGAGCCTTGGGTGGCATGGTTTATTGGGAGGTGTCCCTGCCCATGGTGGGGGGTTGGAACTAGATGATCTTAAGGTCCTTTCCAACCCTAACTGTTCTACGATTCTATGAAGCTCCTTCATATGCTTAAATTTTCTTTCCTTAAATATCTAGTCAGATTCTTACCTAGTTTTTGAGTTTCAAAACCAGTATTTGGCTGTTGAGATTGGAATGTGTATGCACACAATTCAGAAGAAAAGAGGCAGAAAAAGGGCTTTTGCTATTATATTTTGTATTTTAGATTTCTTGATACTTGTTCAATATATAACAGCTACCAACACCTGAGAAAAATGTCCCACTGGTAATGTGTGTCTGCATATCACCTAATTTTCCTGCAGGTCTTTTTAAAACCAGTTGCCCCAGCAGGATTGTCAGAATGTCCTCCTCCCACCCCTTTTTAGTTTGCTTTTATTTCATGTATAATAAGCTTCTCTTTACTTCATACTTGCTTTTTAAAATCCCCTTTCATTAAAAGGACTAGGTTAATTTTAAAATATCGGTAATTTGCTTTTTGTTTTTCTTTTTTCCTTTCAGAATGCCATACATTTTGATTTTTAAAGATTAACAGGCTTTGCCAACGAGGTTCCAAATTCCTAATATTGGAAAGCTACCCAGTCATTACTGGGAAATAAAGAAATAAATAAAAAAAAACAAACAAAAAAAAAACCAAAAAAAAACAGAAAACCCTGGAAAATATCCTTTTGCAGTTTAATGAAACATTATCATAAGGACACCACTTGAATAAAACAGCCAAAAAAATATCGGTTAGAGTCAATACAAACTTAGAAACTCCCATATTTTAGCAGCTGCTGCAACCTGTACCTACCTCATTCTAATTCAATGCCTCTAGCGCTTAGTTGTTGAAAGGGTGGATAACTTGATAACTGTCTCAGTCTGCAGGAAAGAAGTAGCAGCTGCAGCCCAAACACGGAGCCTAGTATGGGAGAGAGGACCATTATTATTAGTGCCAGAAGATATGTCATTTTTCTGTGAAAAAACTATGTGGATCTTCTAATAAATCTTGCTTTGATATTGGCAAACAGTCAATAAAACCCGCAAAAAAACCTGTGTGCCAGATATGCACAGCTGTATCTTACTCCAGATCCATTGATTTTTTCTATCCTAATCCTTTCTACACCGCAAATACAGCTCTGCCAAGGGATCTCATTACAACCAGATGACCCTGCATGGTTAAACTACAGTTCAAGCTGTCAAATTTCTTGTTATCTCTTATTTCATAGAATCATAGAATAGGGTTGGAAAGGACCTTAAGGTCATCTAGTTCCAACCCCACTACCATCAGCAGGGAAACCTCCCACTAAACCATGCCATCCAAGGCTCTGTCCAACCCAGCCTTGAACTCTGACAGCGATGGAGCATTCACAACTTCCCTGGGCAACCCATTCCAGTGCCTCACCACCCTTACACTAAAGAATTTCTTCCTTATACCAAATTTAAACTTTCCCTATTTAAGTTTGAACCCGTTACCCCTTGTCCTATCACTACAGTCCATCATGAAGAGTCCATCCCCAGCATCCCTATAGCCACCCTTCAGACACTGGAAGGCTGCGATGAGATCTCCACGCAGCCTTCTCTTCTCCACGCTGAACAACCCCAACTTTCTCATCCTTTCTTCGTACGTGAGGTGCTCCAGTCCTCTGATCATCCTCATGGTCTTCCTTTGGACTTGTTCCAACAGTTGCATTCAGGTGAACCAGCACAGCCATGAGTGCAAATTCTTTGTAACAGGAATGAAAAAAGATATACCTGTCCTAAAAAGAAATGTGTTCGCACTAGGTCTGTCACCACAATAATTCTGTAGCACATTAAGATCTGAGAACTTGCACTGTCCACAGAGCTATAACTGTGACTTTTTTTCTGTACAGTCGCTTCTTCAGCTACGCAGACTTTTGCTTTTACTGGACACAGAATTCCTAGCTACACTGTAATGCGAAGTTGTGCTTTAACCACGTTGCAGAACAATATATTTTTATGTTCTCATGCAGTACCCAAAGAAGCTACTTTTGCACTAAATATAGACACTGAAAGAAAAGTTCAAAAAGGATGTAAGGAAAGATTCAGTTATTTGTATTTGGAGGTAAGGAAGGTTGTAGGGTAGTATCAGTATGATGCAAAACTATATTGGACAAGAGCATTGAGGTTCTGGAACAGATTTAGGATGTAGGTCCAAAAATGAAGTCACACTGATAGCCCAATTTTCTAGAAGAGCTCAAGGTAATAGTAGTGATAGGACAAGGGGTAATGGGTTAAAACTTAACAGGGAAAGTTGAGATTGGATATAAGGAAGAAGTTCTTAGCTGTAAGGGTGGTGAGGCACTGGAATGTGCTGCCCAGGGAAGTTGTAAATGTTCCATCCCTGATGGTGTTCAAGGCCAGGTTTGACAGAGCCTTCAGCGGCATGGCTTAGTGTGAGGTGTCCCTGCCCATGGCAGGGAGCTGGAACTTGATGATCTTAAGGTCCTTTCCAACCCTAACTATTCTATGAGTCTATGAAATGGTAAAGAACAAGAAAATAGCAATGATACAGAGAGTTCTCTTAAGTAGGCACATAGTCATATAATGCTTATATTTTCCCAGTAAACCTGAAAGGACAGTTGTGTTTAACAGTCTCTTACAGATATTTTGGTTACTCCACAGCAGTGCCAGTGGACAGGCACGTAAATTTAGGCAAATGATCCTCAAGCAGAGAGTCAGCTTCAGAGTGGCAGCACGACCCTCATGAGTGTTTCATCTAGTAACTCGAAAAACTGGGCCAGAAACTGGGCCAGATACTCAGCTGATTTAAGTGGCTGTTACACTGTTTATTTGTACAACAAATGAACCTACTGAAAAGCTTGACAGTATCACACACTATCTATACAGTAAATCACTGGTAATTTTGCACGTGTTCATGTGCAGTTTATTAATGTTAGGAATAGTTTTTGTGTATGATAGAAATAATACATAGTCAGGAATTACTTACAAAATACATGCCAAAAGAAAAAGGTAATCCATGTTTTCAAAAAATTATCAGCTTAACAGAGTATGATGATAGAATTGGTCAATAGCTACGTGGAAACCCACCAAAAAAGTATTTATATGCACACGAACATACAGAGATACCATTACACTACACACTGTTTATGCCTCCTACATCTTTATGATATTTAAAAAAAAAAGCTGAAGCAAGCTTTTTACATAAGCAAATTATGTACAAGCAGTTATCTACTCTAAGTACAACCAGCTTGGTTGCCTTCTATGATGGACCTATGGATCTGACGGATAGTGGTACAGCAGTTGATGTCATCTACCTGGACTTGTGCAAAGCGTTCGACTCTGTCCCACACGACATCCTTGTCTCTAAATTGGAGAGACACCAAGTTGATAGATGGACCACTCGGTGAATAAAAAACTGTCTGGATGGCTGCATGCAAGGAGTTGTGCTCAATGGCTCAGTTTCCAGCTGCAGACAAGTAACGAGTGGCGTCCCTTGGATCGGTGTTGGGATCGGTCTTGCTCAAAATCTTTGTCATTGACATGGACAGTAGGATTGAGTGTGCCCTCAACAAGTTTGCTGATTACACCAAGCTGTGTTGTTCGGTTGATAAGCTGGAGAGAAGGAATTGCATCCAGAGGGACTTTGACACGCCTGTGAGGTGGGTTGATGGCAACCTGATGAAGTATAACCATGCCAAGTGCAAGGTCCTACATGTGGGTCAGAGCAATCCCAGGCACAGCTCCAGGTTGAGCAGAGAAGAGATTGAGAGCAGCCCTGTGGAGAAGGACTTGAGAGTGTTGGTCAATAAGAAAATGAACATGAGCAGGCTTCAGTGTGTGCTTGCAGCCCAGAAAGCCAACCGTATGCTGGGATGCCTCTAAAGTAGCGTGACCAGCAGGTTGAAGGAGGTGATCCTGCCCCTCTACTCTGCCCTACTGAGACCTCACTTGGAGGATTGTGTGCAGTTCTGGTGTCCTCATCATAAAAAGGACATACAAGCATTGGAACAAGCGCAGAGTGGGGCCACGAGGATGATCAGGGGACTGGAGCACCTCGTGTATGAAGATAGGATGGGAAAGTTGGGGCAGCTCAGCGTGGAGAAGAGAAGGCTGTGTAGAGACCTCAGAGCGGCCTTCCAGTATCTGAAGTGTGGCTATAGGGATGTTGGGGATGGACTCTTCATGATGGACTGTAGTGATAGGACAAGGGGTAACAGGTTCAATCTTAAACAGGGCAAGTTTAGATTTGCTATAAGGAAGAAATTCTTTACTGTGAGGGTGGTGAGGCACTGGAATGGGTTGCCCAGGGAAGTTTTGAATGCTCCATCGCTGACAGTGTTCAAGGCCAGGTTGGACAGAGCCTTGGGTGGCATGGTTTAGTGGGAGGTTTCCCTGCTGATGGTAGTGGGGTTGGAACTAGATGATCTTAAGGTCCTTTCCAACCTTAACTATTCTATGAGTCTAAGATCACAATGCACAGTAACATTTAGAAGTTACAATTCAGTAACTTCTGGTTTAGAATCATTTTCTATAAATCCCTTCAGGACTGAATCTCACAAAAAAACTTCACACCTTACATGATAATGGCATAAACTGTTTTGTCAGTGATACTTCTGTGGTTCCTTGACACAAGCTTCTGCTTCTTTCTACTTCTTTTTTCTACTAAAATTTCTTTCAGTCATTACTCCACCTTTGGAAATTATTAACTGCTTCTAAATGAGCCAGAAAAACAAATAAGCAAAATTAATTCTACTTCCAATTCTTTTAATGATATTTCTAAGGCCTTCTATAGACCAGTATCACATTTGTACAAAGCATGACCTCAGTATACTGCAGTTAAGCCACATGCCTTCAGTGGCTGACATATTTCTTGGTGTCAGTTTTGTGGTCTCAAGGAATTTGGAAGCGGAATTAAGTTTCAATTGTTTTTTTATCAATGGAATGGTAGAAAGTAAACAAGGAAGACATAGTCTATTGAACAATGAATTACTGGAGAATCTATCTTCTTAGGAATCTGTAGCAGTATTTTTAGGTGATAGAAGTCATCCATGAATAATAGACCATTCCTGCGAAGGAATAATTATTTTTTTTTTTTTGTAGGATGTAGTGTGTTGTATGTAGTTAACAAATTAGTAGAGTCATGAGCTGGATAATAAGATATCAACCACAAAGCATATTTTTCATTTCTTTCCACACACACTAAATCTTATAGATATGGCATTATCTGCATGGTGCAGTGTTAAGATTTTCATTAAATAAACTAGCAATGAAGATATTTTTACTAACAAACTATTGGAGAAAATTCTATTTACATAGAAAATAAGTGAAAGAATGAAAAGGTAAAAATTAGTAGCTTGGAGGGACAATTACCCCAAAGAAAGATACAAACCCAAGACCTGTTTATAAATCCAGGTAATTATTTCAATATTTTTCCTCCCTGCTTTTCTTTATTAGTGTTATAAATTCTACGGAATTCTAAAATGTGCAACAGCAACAAGAAAGTTTCCAGCAGCCCTCGCACTCCTGGAGACAAATAGCACTTTGGGAAATAGTTGCCAAGGAGAACAAGTATGTGGCGAATCTGCCATTGGCACAAGGTAGGAATGAAAATAGGGCAGCAATCCAAGCTGCCAGCAAAGCCACATACTGCTCCAAGGCAAATAGCATCAGGAAACACACAGTGCTTTTGATAAAGGCCACGCTGGGCTCTGTGGGTTCAGGAATGCCATTTGACTTGTGGCTTAGCCTTATGTCCCACAATTCTGCATTTTCTGGTTAAAGTTACTAACACAGTCCACGTGGAAGAGTGAGTACTTTTGTCACCAACTGAAGACCTCCTATGTGGTAACCCGAGTTCTGATAGCTGGGAGAACTAGATTTTGTAAAAGCTGGAAAAATCTACATATGCTAAACACACACAGGCACACACGGACACACACAGACACACACGGACACACACAGACTCATGAAAAACCCTCATGTAAAGATAATGAGTCATATCCTAACAATCATAGACCTGGCTCTCAGATCAAAACATTTAAAATAATAAAGTATCCTGATTTTCTTTCAACTGCTGTCTGTATTTTTAAGTCATTAAGAAAGGGGCAGTTTGTTCATATTTTTCAAGTTTACCGCAAGGACAGTAGAAACAAGTTTATTGAAATAGGAAAAAAAATGTGGAAAGTTTTGTTTCTCTCTATAACTCCCTTATAACTAGCATGCAGCATCCAGTAAAACTGTACAACGCTGCAAGAATAGATTCCAACGTTTGTATTCTAGTTTGTTTTGATGGTGTCCTTGATGTGTTTAAGATAGTTGAAAGCAATACCATGTTTTAGAGGTTTTACTATTGTGCTAAAGACTGTTTTTGTGACCATTTCAAACAGACACAGCAACTGTTTTGGGCTCCTTGAGCACTCCTGTGTGTTAAGGAAGGTCTGAAGTTCCCTACTTTATTATTTTCCTGGCCATGTGAGTGCAAAATCTGCAAAAAGCTTTGTACAATTTGTGCATACGTGATGCTGGGCATGTTTTAGTTTTCTTCCCTGCAGTAAAGGGGAAGAAGAAGAATTATTTCAAATGAAAAAATATTTTTAGTTTATCTGAATAATGTTACAAGTGAGCCAGAGAAACTAAAATACAGAGTCAATATTTCCACCAGGCTGTGCTGGAGCATGAACAATTTTAGTTGCCTGTTGAAAAATACTGTTGCAAGAGGCTACTATGTCTTTTCATAATATTTCAACTGGTTTAAGTTGAAAACCACATATGGTTGTGGATATACATGCATATTGTAGTTGGAAGAAACACATGAAACACATGGAAAACCTTGGTCAGCTGCTCTATGGATTTGGTTTAAGCTCAGCCTGAGAAAACTGGAGATGAGCCACCTTGCATACCTGTCTTCCAGGCCAGAGATCATTCTCTGGAAAGAATGCCTCTGTTAGTGTATACACAGCCAGAGTCATCATGTAATGAAAAACGAATGTCTGGAAAAAAAGTGTCCTACTAATGCTGTATAGAGATTGATTGCTGTGTAGCTCACAGA
Source organism: Brotogeris chrysoptera (assembly GCA_030323915.1). Classification (NCBI taxonomy): domain Eukaryota; kingdom Metazoa; phylum Chordata; class Aves; order Psittaciformes; family Psittacidae; genus Brotogeris; species Brotogeris chrysoptera. The sequence continues at coordinate 8,880 of JARCZZ010042100.1, forward strand.
TTCTTGTCTGTAAGACCTCTCCTCCTGCAAGGAACAGTGTGCAGACAGGACATTATTGCTTTTATGTGCATTTTTGGTCATGCCAATCCTGCAGAAACGGACTATTTTTACCAAAAAAAATGTAATGATACATAGCAGACTTCATTTGAGGGCCAGTACTATATATTTGTGCTTTTCATAAAAAGGTACTTTTCTAATTATAAAGTATTGAAATTGTCATTCCAGTAAAAGTTGTCATTATATTTTAACAACTCAGTAAGATTGTATTTGATTCTTTCTTTCCCACTGTAGTTAAATGATCTCTATACATCCATATGCAGCTGGCAGCCAAATCATTAAATTAAAATTATTACATTCCTTTTTCAAAGCCTAGGGCAAAAAGTAATTACAAATCAGTGCATGATTCTTAGTAAGTATGGTATTCAACTAAATAATCTATATCACTTCAACAGCAAAATCGTAAAGACTGTTTATATTTTTTTGAACTAAAATTTTCTTTAAGAAAAGAACAAAATGATTAAAACTAGAACCATAGGAATGAAAGCTAACACCTCGCCTGCTGCAAACCTGCTAATTAGTCATGGGCAAGTTATTAAATTTTTCTGCACCTCTGTGTTATAATATATTGTCTATTGTATTGTAAGTATGAAACTCTTAAATTAGATACTTTTAATTTTTTTTTCTTCCTTCTACCATCAAGGGGTTAATGGTTCCAAAATAAGAAGTGATTCTTAAAGGAAACAGTATTGCTAACATTCTATATAGTATAATTATTTTTTTATTAATTGAATTTAAATACTGAATATTAAATTGTAGCAGATATATAACCCATTGCAGTTACGTATGGTGCAAATAACTAAATCTCAAGTAAACTTCATTGCAAGTGTAAACTTCAATGGCACCCATCTTTACTACAGAAGAAGAGAGTCCCTAAACCTTGAGAATAATTTTCCTCAGAAATTAAAAGAAAATTGAAGAAAATAGTCAATATTTTGTTATCTTAAAATTACAACATTTGCTCACTGAATCTTACACAGATGGAGATAAAAGCTCCTCCAAGAGCAAAAAGCGCATCTTTTTTTCTATTGTTACAAAATATTGATGAAGTGCTCTATTGAGGTAGAGATCTCATTAATTATTTGATTTACGAAAAAGAAGACAGAGGGAAATGAGTGCCCTGCCTAATGCCATGATGTACCATCTTGAGACTTAAGATCTTTTTAATGTATTCAGCAGCGATGCAGCTAAAAGAGGAAAAAGGCAGTTGAATGGATCCATTAATTTAATTGAAGTGAGGTCTGACAAGAGATAAAACATCTCAGGCCCTGCATCTCTTCAGGATGCATCAGCGCTATAGTAAACAGTGAATGATCCACAGGCGCGAGCACGCAAAACACACACACACACGCACACACTCACACAAAAGCTAAAGGTATACATAGATTTTAGAGATCTCAAGGCCAAAGAATAGATACAGAGGCAGAGGTGAATAGACTGAAGAGTCCCTCCCTACAAGTAGTATCAAAAAGCATTCAGCATCTGTTCAATTGTACTCCCATGAAAAACTCCGGAGGTAGTTAAAAGTGATTCAGACTTCTTACAGAGAAGTTGCATTTGTTCATTTTCTTCAGGGAACACACGCTGCCTCATGACGTTTTGAAAGGTGGAGGGGAGAAACAGACTTCTACTGCTCTTTAAAGAAATTCTGATGCTGATGCTGTATTTTGTGTTATATCCCTGGCCCCCCACCATACGGCTGCCAGAAACTTGTTTAAAAAGTATGATACTGTTCTAAATATGTGAAATTTTCTTAGTTGGCAATTGCCATGAGCATACTCAGTTAATATTGTAAATAATTTTTACTAATAATACATCAACATGACTTTTTCCAGTCACATGGAAAACCTGGGTTGGTATAGAATCACAGAATAGTTTGGGTTCGAAGGCAGCTTCAAAGATCATCTAATACAGCTCCCCTGCAATGAGCAAGAACATCTTGAAGTAGATCAGGTTGCCCAGAACCACATCTAGCCTGGATATGTATCACTTAATTACTTTCTAACAAGTTAGAGTTTACAAGAAATTAAGAATTAGAATTTTTTATCTTAATGGAATGTGATAAATACTAGAGGATAAATATAGCTGTCCAGTTCTAAAGTGATATACACAGGTGCAGTTTTCTTAACCACTGAATGAGTTATAATGGTGGCTTGCTACCTGAAGTCTGGGCTAATAACTGAAGAATTTAACAAGATCAGAAGAAGTCTGTGATAGATATTGTTATTAAATACTGGTCCTGAACCTTCTGATTTTCTTGGAAAACTTGATGATTGTCTCTCCAGCCTCAGAACACTACTTAACATAAGTATCTAAGCTGCCATGCTTGCCTAAAGCTGTCTGAAGCTTGCCTAAAGCTGCCAAGCTTGTCTGAATCTTTGTAAGCACCTCCCATCTGTGATGGGAACAAACTTAAATTCCTTTCAAAGAGAGAAAGGTGTTCCAGGAAAAAGACACCAAGTGAAGTTACAGTCTCAAACATTTCAAAGTTTTCTCTGTTACTTCACATCAATTCCTGTAAGCTTAGGTTGACTGAAAGACAATAATTTAATGGCAATTTTGGCAGCAACTGGACTCATACACAATCAACATAGGCTCCACTTTATAGAAATAAAAAAAAAAAAAGTGTTCAAAGAACAAAAAGTTAGTTTTTCTACCCTATGACCACTGTACTTATATTTTCCTGTACACATTAATTTGCCCTATGAATTCACAGTAAAGCAAGGGTAATCTTTTACCTGTGCTGACTCATCACAATCACGTTTATGATCAATAGTTTGAAACAAATCTTCATTTAAAAAAAATAATAAGGAAAAAAAAAAGCATTTCAAAGAGTGAAATAAAAATTAACATAATTCCATAAAGCTGGAGATGAAAAATGCTGAAGGGACACTGAGGGATCTGCAGCCAGTGAGGAATAAATTGTTCTAGCAAGATTTTGAAAATTCAGGCATTGCTTTGGGAGCCAGAGATTGATCCATAAGGCTGTACTCCGACAATTAATAACTCAGAGCAGACTGCTGGAGTGGACATTTTAATATCTTCACATCTCCTTTTACAGCTGCTCAAATTCTCATAACGTTAAGCAAACAGGCAGTACAACTCAACATTGAAGGAAACTGCATTTAGCCCTATCTTCCTATCTAGCCATGCAAATCAGAGACCCTATTTAATATCCAACTTCAAACATGCAGTCACAATTGTTTTGTTCAGTGACTTTTATATATTTGTGTGTGTGTGTTGCACCATTTAGTAGAATGGTCTGCATTCAATGATATTCAGCAGAATAAATAAGCAAGCATTAAAATTCAACAGAACAGCCATAGTGAGAAAAACACAAAAGTTGTATCAGCACTCCAATTGTGAGTCTTTAGCAATTCTAGCACTGGGTTTTATTGTAGTATCAACAGGTAATTATTTAAAAACTATGTTTCAATACAAGCTGAGTTGTTTGTATCGCTTTTATCCTTAAGACATTCAAAATTACAAAATCCGGTAGACCTCATATAATATTCACCTTAAATGTTTGCCGGATTGCTGGCGTTTAACCAATAACGCATTTAAATTGTTAACTAAAAAATGCAAGTGAAACAATTTCTGTCTCCTTAAAGGAAGTAATTTGAGCTGATTATACAGAGTGCAGTGGTGCACTAATACATCACTGGATGTGAAATGTGTACAAAGTATCACATAATTCTTTATTTAGAGTTTATTAAACAAGCGTTGACCTTCAAGTCTTATCATACACAAACTGTATCCTCATAGTTCGATAAAGCAAGTTGTCAAAGTAAATATTTGCAGCAGCTAGTAAAATAAAATCAGGTTATTTTCACTAATGGTCCATAGTGATCATTTATGTTTGAGCAGCTGTATTCTTGCTGTCAAGCTGAAGCCCTCTTTGGCGTTAGAGATTCCAGTTAACATGAGCCTCTGAAGATAAGCTATTGATTCACAGTGGTATCCAATATCTATAAAAATTTCCAGAACAAGGCTACCAGAAGTTTTAATAACTTCGCTTACAATGGCTCAGCTTTTCTGACTGAGAAGTCAACCAACAAAAAGTCCAGTGCTATACTGCTGAACGTGAAAGAATACCACTCTCTTGACCAAAAGGTGTGTTTACTCAGACTCTGTCATAAGTATAAGTAACAGTATCAAGCAGCCAAAGAATCTGCAGTATAAGCAGTCCCATAGGGGAAAAAAAAAAAAAAAAAAGGCAAATAATTCTATATCTTACTGAGCATCACTGTGATTTCTTTTCTCGGAGGTAGGGACTCACATATCAAAACCGTAAGTGATAACTGCTATGTCAAGAAAGGCTATTTGTGTCTTTCAGGTATAAACTCAATATTTCCTGTTACTCAAAACTTCTTCTTTTGTTCAAAATATACTTTCAAAAAAAAACCCCTCAGTATTCCAGTTGAATAGAACCAAACTTCTGTACAAAGACTCTTCTATTGCAAATCAAAGCAGTGGAAATAGTATTTCACAATGTGGTTTGTATGTGTACTTATTGCTGCTCAAAGTACAATATTAGTTGTTTGGTTTCCCTAGTATATTCCATTTACTCTATCATTCCTCAAACAGTTCAGTAGTGGACACTGGGTAGTAGTTACACAGGCCGTCTCTGTATTTTCTTTTAGCACAAGGCATGCATGGCAACACAACATGTTTTAAAGAACCTGAACATCAAGTAGAAAGTCTTTCTACTCCTTATTCCATATTGTGAACAGCCTTTATAGAAAGATTTCAGCTATTCAGCAATAACAATAAAGACTAATTTTAAGCTTCATCCAAAGCAATTCTGGAGAGATACCAGAATTTCTGTCATTTCTGTCAATTCAACTATTGAGCAAAACATGCTTAAAGATCATAGACTAAAGGGTACAAATTTGACATCACTGTTCTGAAACCAAGGTTATTAAATTCAGAATCTGTTCTATTTTATGTGCAAGCACATAAAATGAAGTACTGTAAGAAAAGAATATGCGTGTGTGTGTATGACACCTTCTCCAACAAATTATAACTATGCTCATCAAATCATAACTGTGCTATCAGTTGTACAGCTGACACGAGAGACACCATCTCCAGCAATATGATGTCCCTAAAGACAGAGAAAAAAAAAAGGTGGAAGTTGGAGAAATATTCCTTATTCGTCATGCATTTAGATAGAATTTACTCCTTTAGGCGTGCTTTTCTTACATATAATGTATTTTAGTTGCTACCATTAAAGAATAAAAGAGCTTAATCAGTTCAAAACTAAGTAAAGAATCATTCACACAGTGCCTAGTTTGCTACGGAAACAGTGGTGCTGGCAGGAGACAACCAATATGCTTGAAAATCACACCCAATGATATTCTGATGTTCTGATGTCTGAGTGTAAACAGGAAAGTAGCACTTTAAATCAGAGCGAACTTACAACCACTCTACATTTATCATTGAGTGTGTCCTGTGTTGTGTAACAGCCTGCCCGATGCAAGGTAAATTCTGGTAATGCTGGCTCCCAGGACAGCATTTTAGAAAGCATTAGGTATTAATTCACATGAAATAAGGTTCAGAAGAGAGGTGATAAAATAGCTGGGGATACACAACCTTTGGGAAACGCCAAATACTACCATGACATATCCAGAGATCCATCTCAAAATATTGACTCAGACTTATTAATGTATTCATGGACACACCAGGCAACTTTGTCAGCTACTGTGACAACAGTTTACTTATATACAATGTTTTTTTCCAAAGAATACTGAAAGACAATTAAAATGGTACAGGAACCATAATATGTGGAAAGTCCTGGATTTTTTTCTTTTCGTAAAGTGTCATTCTGTAATGGCCAAGGCAAAGAAAATTGTTTGTAGCTGCAATAATAACTTCCATGAGAAGCTATTGTTACCTTCTTATTTTCAACATGTAATAGTGATACATTGTATTCTGTTGTTCACATTTGTTCTCAAAATTTAATTTGATTTTATTTCATTCCACATGTCTGCTCCCAACCATCTGCTGTTTTTTCTGAATGTTGCTCAATGCATGAATATCTAAGTAAAGCAGCTAAGAAAAACGAAACAAAACAAACAAATAAAAATTAAATAATTAAATCACAACTCTTTGCCATAGTTGCATTCACTAGCATGCTGGAATAGTAAATTGACATTTTCAATTTGCTATTTTTTCCATTTAGTGGTTTAATAAATAACCTTTTAGACTGCACCAACTATGCAGTAATGGAATAAAATATATAGCAACATGACAAAATTCACCTCATTTATAGTAAAATCTATTCTTTTCTCCAAAACCATGCAGATCTGAGAGGGGGAAAAAGCTAGTTCTCTTTATCAACGTTGGTTTTCTACGTTCTCTTCATTTCAATTTAATTTGTGGTGCAGTGCTTCCATTTTCCTTATTCATCATCTCATATTTCCTTTACAAAATTAAGTGCTAGAATGGATTTTGTGTGAGGCAGCTTCTCAGAGAACATTCCTTCTTCAGCCTCAGAGCAGAATAAAGGGACTGCATACAAATTACGACTCCTCTCCCAGGCTAAATGGTGTAGCTGAAATTCTCTAGAGGGAAAGGTGAGATGTCCACTAAAAAACATTTCATTGCCAGCTTATGACATGAAAAAATCAAAGGTCAAAGTCTAATTTCACAATGCTGTCTGCTTCTCTGATCCAAAAGGAATGGGAAACTACTCCACATGTATGCCTATGAGATGTTGTAAAGTGAAATTTAATTAATACGGAAATACTTGAATAAGGAACAATCTAAAGTATTTTGAAAATTACTATGACATAAAAGCTGTAAAGACATGATGAAGTGGGACAGTAAATTGCCTGTGGGGTTTTTTTGGTTTTTTTTTTCCACAAATTTTAAATTACAAAAACGGGTGTAAGACTTGATTTTTTTCTCTGTTTTTTAATTGTAACTCAATTTCATTATAAGTGTGTATCATAAGAGGTGTATTTCACAAGTGGTGTATTTCACAGAAATACGAAATCTCAAAATTTACTTTTATTTTGTAACAGAAGTCTGATATTTTCAGATCCTTTCTGATATCTGCAAAGGTTCAGAATTCTCTAAAATACTCTATAATAAAATTCTAGGCAGCAGAAATACTTTCTATAGTAGTGGTAATCATGGATGGCAATAGAGGCTGAGGGGGATGTGGCATGTCCTAGAAATAGGTGTGGGCAGCAGCAGGCTACTAGGCAAACGGGGAAATATTTTGCAGGGTGATGAGACTCCCTCAAGAGCAACACTGGGTGGTGGAGGCTTTGCAGCTGTAGGTTATTTAACCTAGAAAAGCTGAAACCAGTCTTCTGAAGCATAAACTATTTCCTACTTTCCTGTGCCTTAAGCCTTGTTCAAAGAATCATCCATTGTTATTCAGGCAATGTTATGTGCTTTTTAAACTTTTATGTGAAGGATTATATATTAGTGTCCTGGGTTCAGCAGCAGCAGTCATTTTTCTCCTTCTTGGTAGCTGGTGCAGCACTGTGTTTTTGATTTTGGATCTGGGAACAGCCCCGATAACACCGATGTTTCCAGTTACTGCTCAGTAATGTTTAGTCTGACAATGGACTTTCTGAGTCTCATGCTCTGCGAGGGAGGAGGGGAAGCTGGGAGGCAGCAGAGAAAGGACACCTGACCCAAACTAGCCAAAGACGTATTCCATACTACAGCGTGCCATGCCCAGGATGCAAAACCAGAGGGCAGAGACCTCGAAGGGTGGGGGTGCACTGGGTGGTTGGGCTGGGTATCAGTGGTGAGTGGTTGTATTCTCTTCCCTTGTATTTCTCTTGTCATTATTATCGGTGGCAGCAGCAGTGTTTTGTGTTATGCTTTAGTTACTGAACTGCTTTTATCTCAACCTGAGGGAGTTGCATTCTTTCAATTCTCCTCCTGGGATCTGGGGGGAAGAAAAAGGGGGGAGTGAGTGAGCAAACTGCATGGCTGGGCAGACTTAAACCATGACAATTAGTTGCTGCTCCAAGCTTGCTGAAGAATGCAATGATGCTGCTGTCTATTTAGCACTGATACAGTTATATGTCCATTTATTTTTTGCTCCAGGCATTGCTCTAGTGAGGAAAGATTTACTTCTCATATATCCCTTTCTTCCTGCACACCCTGGTTCTGGTCTCTCAGAATCACTGTACAGCATGAAAAGTTTGTTCATAAATATGGAGCTCCTTTATAGAGAAACCATTATATGGTTTCTAAACACTTACTATCTCACTAGTTTAAAAAATAAAATTTAATCTGTTTTAAAGATTTATATTTGGTGGGTTTACTGCATTAGAGACTGAACAAAACTAGACTATCAACTCTTTCATATTTGAAATTATGGAAGAAAACTTTCATTCTGTAGGAGTAAATATTCATTGGAGATGAGCTGAACTCAAGCTGCTCAAATCTGAAGGAATTTCATGGTATGCAATATGTAAGCTACATGAGAATGAATGACAGGATATGCTCTTGGAGAAACAGATACAGATGATCATACGGTACAGATTATTACAGTAACTGCTTGTGCGTTTGCTTGTACAAGTATCAGGCAAGCAGATAGCATAAAAGTAAGAATAAGAACAGCGAGCACAGGTAATAATCACTGCAACAGCTGAAACATGGTAACCTCAGGGCATATTTTTTCAGCTCTAACTTGTGTCTAGATTTGCTTTGCATGTGTACGAAACTGGGTATTTCTCTCTCCAGTTTCCCAGCAATTTTATAGATACAGGGAAAAAATAAAAAAGCATAATCAAAGCTATGGTACACTGGTAAGTAGCCATTACTATCTTGGATTTGTGTTGTTGCCTGTCTCTCACAGGATACAAATTTGTAATCAGTCCTTAGAAATGCCATTAAGTCAAGAACTGTACATTAATTACCCAGTCAGACCTGTAACCATGTGTATCTATTAAAAACTTTCAAATATTTCAGTGAGCACTTGAGATTAGAAATACTTTTATTTGAATATTTTGAAGTTTTCTCTTTATTACTCAAGAGGAGTATCTTCAGTTTTTAGACAATCCTACTTTAATAATGATCACATCTTTTTTTATCTCTGCCTCCATGTCATAACTTCCTTCTCTGAAAGTAAAAAATACTAACCAATTATGTTCTTACAATATTATTTACTTATGTTTTGCATATATGCATCTGGTTTTTATTTGCATTACCCCGTTCTTTGTTATCCTGTATAATCAGGAGTGGTCTTTGTGTCTTGGAGCTATTTGGATTTCAGTTATTAAAGAGTCAATGTTTTATGAGTGACAAACTTTAGCTGTATAAAGGATCTTAGAAAGTTCTCAACAAATAGCAAAAAAAAAAAAAATCAAGCTCTATCCATTCTATAAGACTCTGCTCCCAGAATCAACAATCACTTTTGAAAATGGACTAATTTTTCTTTAAATACCCTACTAATTTGTCCTCCTTTGCGGAACTGTAGGTAGGTATTCATTGCTCTGTGTTAAGGATTTCTTCATTAATAAATGAATTGGCATTGAGGGAGCTACAAACCCAGCCCTGCTGTGGGTCCTTCCTCTTTATTTTCTCCTCACTGGCCTCTTTCCAAAAAGGGAACATTATTTGGCAGCCTTATGAAAGACTTTCTTACTTAGCTGGACCTGCTCTTGCACTGTTCTCTGACATTATGCAAAGCTCAGCTGTACTATCAGATACTTGGATCTTTTTTACTTCACTTGTACTTGCTGTCTTGGCAAATATGGAGCCTACCCTTAAACAAATCACTGCTCATGTATTGGATTCGGTGCTCTCACCAGCATGATTTCCAGCACTCTTGAATTTTGGCCAAATGCCAACTGCACCAGCCTTATTACAAACCCCTGAAAATTGGGGTTTGTAATGGAAGTGCTGACACAGCCCTAAATATTGGCATGAATACCACAACTGTAATTATGTCAGGAGAGATGGGCAAAAAGAATGTATGATTGTTGGACACAGAGCAAAGCTGCTCTCATTAATCATGTCGTACATTTGAGAGTATGATTTTGGAAAAGGAAAGGTTAAAATGCTGAAGTATTGAAAGAAGGTGAACACAAGACCACTGTTCGTCCCAGCTTTCCTATTACAGCATCAACAGCTAATGAGGAGATTAAATTTCTCTGAATAAGGACTGTGCTAAGTAGAATTGTTGTTTCCTGAGTGTCCAATATTAATTACTGTAGCAAAACAAAACAGAAGAAATTAGAGCCAAACTCTGAGAGAAGCTGATATGGATACTCTGCTTCAGGTGCTCTTTTCTAGGAGGTAGCATGGTTTCTAACTTTACACTGGCTTTCATCAAGCCATCATTTTACTAGAGTTAGACTAGCCAAACCTGTGACTAGTTTTTTCAGCCTGCTAGAATGAGTAGGAAATACAAGATAGACAGATAGGTGTATATGTGCATGTTTGTATGAGCACAGAGACAAACATGCAAGAGTATTTCTTTATTTGTTTGGATATTTGTGTATGTACATTCAGTTACATACATGCAAACTTAGTGTATGAAGGCTTGCTGTGACCTCTAAACATATTTAGAAGGTCATGCATGTAGTCCAAAAAAATAATCCCTCTTTCAAAATCTGCTGGTTTTTAGCCAATGTGTTTTTATACTACACATTTTATGCATGAACCTACTATAAATAACTTTGCCCTTAGCAAAAGGCCATGAAAAAATAAAAGAGAAAGGAAAATAACTTTTTGGAAAATATACTGAGTCAGTATGTAAACAGGAGGAATTGAAAACCTGATTTCTCCCATTCTTTCTCAATAATTTGTATTTTAAATAACTACAGTAGGTTTTAAAAATACATAAATATGTATATATATACATTTATTATGTAGAACGTATTTTGGAAAAAGAATATAGATTAACACAGTTGAGTGGGTTTTAGTAAATATATCAGAAACCCACTATAAAAATAGGTGAAAGAGGTTGCAAGTCTCATGACTTAATGATTTGTTTGCAAAATCATTAATTTGGTTTGCAAGATGGTTTGTTACAGAGCAATCATGTGTGAACAGTATTAGAGAAACATTAACTTTTCAGCCCAGACAAAAATTAACCTCAACCTGTGTTCACTGTTTTCTACTAGCTGTTTCATAGCCGTACTCTTTAAATGCATGATACTTTGCTTTTTTGTTAATGCAGTCCTGGACACAGTGAACTACATTTTCTACTGGGGATGCAGCTGTAGCCATTGGCATGTGATGGCCAATGTAACCTGATAAAGCTAATTCTTTCATCCTAGATGACCACAATGGACTAGACTGATGACTAGAATCAGAAAATATCATTAAATGTTGTAACTGAGGCACCACCATCTTAGCTGTGAATGAATGGATGCTGCGACTCAGAATATGTATCCCTACCTAGCCCAGAATAAAGATGATGGATTAATATTTCATGTGACCATATTCTCATATGAAAGAGAAGGTCGTAATTATAAGAGATGATAAGTAAAAAATAGCTGAATTTACTCCTAAGTTAAACTCCTTACAAACTTATAATTTCAATGAAGATGCACAGATATTGAAGCAGGACAAAATCTCCTCTGTGTTTTCAAGCACATCTGAAAGAAAAATGCAGTAGTATCCAGCCATATCAAATAGATGAAGTTTCCAGTGCTGTTACTGGTCAATATGCTTCTCTATACTGGAATTTCATTGGACCCTGAAATCAGTACGTCTACAGATTAAAAATATATACTTTTGTCAGTTTTATGCCTGTTAACAGATAGATTTCCTACGGACCCAGTCACAGGGTAGCCTGAACAGGTCTGGAATACTAAATGAAAACAGCAGGCAGAAGGAATGACTCCACTATTGATAGCCTGCAAAAGCATCAAACAGCTGGTAACTTAGCTGTAGAATGAAAGGTACCACCTGCTGAATGTGTAACTGACAGAATCAGGGAAAGAGATGGAGAATAGAAGCTGAAGTTCAAGGCATTTACCTGACAAAGTATCCTTTTACCAATATTGGTGCGTTGTTGCGTTTTAAACTGAGAGAATTCATAGTTATCACTTTTGCAAGAAAAGGCATGTCTGATGGTATTATGTAACAGAAATTGGGAGGACAGAAGAAAATGCATAAATCCAAGAAAACAGAATAGGCTTATTATCTTTCAACCAATCTCATTGCCTCAAAATGTAAAAAGATTGCATGTGAAAGCAGCAGGTTTTGATTTGCCAGATGACTAATCTGTGGACATGGAAATAAATTGTATGTATAGCACAATACTTTGACAGTTGTGCCTCTGTAATTCTAGTTCTATTGTCTCTATGAAGATACTCTTGATTTACCCGTGTGTATATGGACAGTGGTGACTTTATTAAGACTATTTACTCTCACACTGGGATCAATGATCAATTCAGAGATACGTCAAAAATTGTCTTTTATGTGAAAGCTAATCAAATGGCACAGATCTCTTGACGGATGGTTAACTGTAGGCTCAGAAAAATAGAGGCAAAAACAAGAAAGCAAGGAGTTCCGGCTTGTTACTGAAAGCTGCAGCAAAAGAACTAGAAAGTGTTTAATCAGAGGGGAAGAAAATGCTAATTTTGGCTGGAGACTAGTGTCTAGGCTGCCACTTTTATCTCGTAGGGATACAGTGCAGTAGGGTAAAACAGTCCTGCTGAAATTGTGGAGACTTTGTCTTTTTTCTTCTGAGGATCTTGTCCAGCAACTGCCATGCCACGAATTCTTGGACAAAATCCTGTCAGCTACCTTCAGAGCATGCTTCCAAAGTAACAGGAAAAATAGGCAAATTGCAATCATAATGCGTTTGAAAAAGGTCTTTGACTTTGTGAGGCTCATAGAAAAGAATACAATATAACAATAAAAAAACAAAACCCAAACACAAAAAATCAAACCAAAACTAAAACCAAACTCACTCACTATTCTAAAATAACACATCTGCTTGAATAAACTTTATGTTCACCGTTATGTTATTTAAAATAAGTCAACAGACTGTTACTGTATCTTTTTTTCATTAAGAGTAATTGCTATACTTTATCACAGATCAATTGTATACTGACAGAACACAAAAAAGCAAAATGTTTCCTTCCTTACACAATCTATAAATATCCCAAGAACCTGTAAAGCAATTGAGTTACCTTTCTCATGCAGATTAATGCTGAGATCACTGATTGCTGTTCACATTATTTCAAATGACGGGGTTAACCAAAGTCTAAACACTGAGAGGAAATAGCTTGCTACTTGGTTTTGAAAAGTTTCCGAATAGATTGCTGTATCCCACCAGACATTTCCAGGACATATAGTTGTAATTTACTCTCTTTAAGCTAAACATCTGGGGTTTAAAATGTCTATATATCACTGAGATAGTTTGCATTCTCATTTAATAAATATGTATGCAATGAGCTTTATTTAGAAGTAGGTAGACAAACTTTCTCTGTTTAGACATATACACAGAATATTTCATGAATATGTGTATTAATGCAGGTGGTTATTACTTCATGTATAGAGTCCCTTATATAATATCTACTGCCAAATTATCATAGCCCCATTTAAACTGAGCAGCATCATAGACCATCAGATGCAGTAGATAAATGAAATTAAAATAGAACGGAAAGGTTTTCAGCATGAATAACAAAAAACCCATAGTAGAACTGTACACATACAGTCAATGCCTATCATTTTTACCAGCTTGATGCAGTTGATCATTTATACGCTGGTGATTTTTTTCTTCCTATTGTAAAGTCATTTTATGTGTTTGGGGTTTTTTTTATTTATATAAGAAATTCTGAGACGCTGGTTCTACATTCAACTCTGTTGCTGACTTGTTTTGCAGCACTGCACCAAATAATTTACTGTTATGGCCATTTAAAAAGGAAATTATATAAAACCCCACCCAATTGGACTTCTGCTTTTTAATTAGCCTCAGGCTGTCAAAAACTGCAGAGTGCTTAAGCCAATGTAGTAATATGATTTATTTGTAAAACATGTTTGAAAGGCTTCATTTTTGTTTTGTTTTCTATTTTCTACTATTTGATCTGGTTAGAAACATTTTTCTCACTTACTGCATTGGTATCTCATAATCTTCATAGCTATCAGCTTTGACAGAACTAAGTGGGCAATTTTTTTACATAAAATCGAATTTTTCTCAGCATTGCTAACACAAATATTTTCCAATATCAGCATGTGGAAAATAACATCTTTTTACAGCTTTCTTCACTACATATATTTTGCTGTTGAAAAAGAGGAAAAAAAGTCTCTTTCTGCTTTCCTTTTTTGTTAGTAATTTCCTGTTCCTTCTCCCTTCCCTATATTACAAAATTCTTTCATGGATCCGAATTTTTTCTTTCGTGTCAGGACTCCTATTAATTATGTCATTTGGACATGAAGATATTTATAACACTTTCCGAAAATCTATTCTGCTTTGTGTCTCCTATAGGGCACACAGCCTCACAAGGGTAATGAGTATGTGGGTGGACATGCATCCAGAAAAATCTTTCAAAAGAATCTAAATGTATTCACTACTAATTAGTTTAAGGAAGTTTCTTCTTAAGGAGTCTTCAGGATCCACTTGTCAGAAATTGAAGTGTTAGCTTGAAAACAAAGGCATGGAATGACTAATGACAAAGTCTTAACTCTGAGTTTTATAAAGTACTGTCTATGGAGTACAAACTATTTATCAGAATTGCCTAAGGTCAACAAGATAGATATTCATTGAGGTACACATTTTCCAAAAGGACTTAAGGCAGGGTCTAAGGTACACTGTCTAGAAATTGTGATTTTTATACAGTTCACTTTAACAGGAATTACATAAAAATAAGGTTAGTGAATGTATAGAAGAATTATATAATAACAAATGAGGATTCTATAATTACTATAACAGCAAAGAGAAAATAAAGCTTTTCAGGGGAAAAAATGGGAAAAGAAAGTTTTGCAAACCTACTGGACTTCTTTGAAATCTAAAAAAAACCCCAAAAGTAATCAGTGTGCTCAATGGATTGACAATTTCCAGTAATTCTTGCCTCACAACCCCAACATAACATGATAACTTTAGGAAAGGTTCCAAAAAGGGTGACTGCATCATCAGTGGTGTGTGGTTGTTTCTAGATGAAGAGGTTAAGCATACAGATCTTAAAACTGGGAATATATAGGATTGAGACTCAATAGAAAGGAGATTTGTAGAATTAGGGAATGTGAACAGAGAATAATTAACTTCTCTTTTCCATTACAGTAAAACAGGAACACCTATTGAAATTACCAAGCAAATGGGCTTAAAAAAAAAACCTCACTGAATTCGGTATCACTGAATATATTGACATAATTGCACTGTATGCCAGAACTTTTTATAAATGGGTTTAGAAAGTAATTAGACAAAGTAGTAGAAGAATGGTCCATGAAAATTTGGTAAATATGATGACAGAAATTTAATCTGTATCAAAAGAATCTGATAAATTTCAATTTTTCAAAGAAAGATTTTTTTTTCTTTGCTTACCCTGTTCTTATTTTTCTTTCTTCATCATTCTCCACTGGTCATGATCTGTGGCAGACTCATGGAAGCCATTCTTAAGGTATGTCTGCTTGTTTCTGCAGATGGCTTTATAATGTATGCTTGAATCCAGTCCCAATCTTTATTTTTTTTTTGTAAAGAAAAATAGCATTGTGAATTCATTCTTGTCAAATATCTGATTTACTTCAGATGTGGTTTTGGGTGGTGGCTGACTTTAGCCTGTGGTGTAGGAATTTGCACTCTTGATTGCTGTTCCTGTTAACATTTAAATGTTTAATGACACTGTCATTATACCTGTCACATAATTCTTGTCCAGTTTTATACTGTTCTTCTCTTTGTCCACCTCATGGACTAATTTGGATAAATTGCTACAGGACTAGACATTTTTAAGCCTTTTTATCAGCTCATATCACTCTTGAAAAGTTTCTGTACAAACAACTTATTTCTTTAATGCATTACTCCATGGAAAATATATGTATTTTCCTGAACAACAGCATAAATTATGAAGGGGCAGAGAAGGAGGTTAAAACTTTTCACTTAAACTATTTCATCATAATGTAGATATCAGTGTTAACATTAAAATGTTTTAACCTAAGAGTGTAGGAAGAGAGATGGCTGATGAGAATATATTTTTCCATACGAGTTGTCATCAGAATATACCACAGGTAGAAAGGAATTACGTTTTCTTCTTTTTTTAAGGACATTGTGCGTGAGAGAGCATACTTAAGTGCTAAATTCTGCCCTGAGTCATAATGATATGCAATTATCCATTAAAGATTAACTCTTCATTCACAGGACAGAGTTGCAAATGATATCTCATGTTATTTGAATATATGTCTGAAAGTCCCATGAATTTAAAAATGTCCTTTCTACTTTTTTTTTTTTTTTTTTTCTTTTAAGAGATGCGTGATATGATCCTTTTTGGAATTAAACAGGCATGGTTCCAAAATAGTCTTTGGAAGCCCACTCTAAAACTGTGAATATAAATAGCTCTAGACTGTGAATTGATTTTGTATTGTTTTATCCTTACATAATGTTGTTTGTGTTTTTGTATAGAGTACCTCTCCGTCTCAAATATCTCCATTCATGGAATGAGCCCAAAACTTTTCTGACATGCATGTCAATATATTTGACTACTAAGTGCTTCTACATTAAAAATGTAGAATAATAAGATGAGGGTGATCAAATTTCAAAAAACAGTATCAGGAAGTGTATTTATAACAGGTAATCTAGGCAAGCCATTCATGGGATTTTCCAAGACTTTTCTTTTTCCCTTCAAGTCCTAAGTGCAAATTTATACTTTTTTCAGAACTCTTTTCACAAATGTAGCTGACAACTTTTTCTAAAGGTCATTCAAAACTTATTACAAACACAGATTATTAAAATTTACTAGAAATGTCAACATTTCTATTATATCAAATATGTATAAAATTATATAAATAACCAAAGCAGGATGTTCCAAAGCAGGTTGTTATCAATTGTAATTCTATTGTACTTTCTGCTTTTGTTTTTGTTGTTCATTAATTTTGTAGTATTTTCTATGTTAATTTCAAAAAAACATTTTATTTATTGAACCTGTTTTGTCATTTTTAATAGTTTTATTAAGGAGGAAATAGTTTTGTTAGACCAACGTAAAGCAATCCATTAACTTTTTTGGAGAAAAACTGTTAACTAAGCTTGACATAACCTTTAGAAAAGGGAGGGAGCGAACAGTTCAAATGAATGACACTTTCCGGGGTATGTTTGGCAACCTGTAAACACTTGGTAGTCACACTGTGAATGTTTATTTATATAATATTGTATGTATGGCTTGTCATCATCAATCTGTGCTCCTTCAATCAAATCAAACATGCTTACTTAGTTGACAGGCTCCTGAAGGCAAATACAGTGTCTATAGTTTGAAGCTTGAAAAAACAGAATTTATTCTAATCACATTTGAAACATTGTTAGTTTCACTAGGAAAAAAGATGTCTTATCCTACCTAATCCTGAATTATTATACCTATTTCTCTGTCTTTCCTCAGTACCATATCAGACTTTCTTTGGCTTTGAAATAGCTTCAGGTTTTGTTTAGTTATTCCTGACAGGACTCTCATCTTTCTTTAGATGCCCTGTACATGGACTTTATCGAGTTAAGCTGATGACATGACCTCACTGGCTAGAAACTCATCACTAAAGAAAAGGAAATTTTTTGCCTGGAAAAACTCTCACCTGGAGCATACCAGGGTCCAATCTCAGAAAAATCAGATATTAATTATAATAAAATAAGTAAATTTAATTATTTGATTAAATTTAACTCTTTAATTTCATTAAAATACATTAAAATTTAATTAAATTTATTTAAGTAACTATAATGAAAGTAAATTAGATATAATTAAAAATAAAAATAAAATTAAATTATATATAATGAAAACAAATTATCAAGGAAGAATTTTCTTTTAAAGATGCTATATTACTTGCCCACTAATGGACCTTTTTGGCAGTATTTACACACTGAATAGCTATCTTCAAGTTCCAAAGCCATTTGCACTTGCAAAAAAAAAAAAAAAAAGTGTATTTTAATGCCACTTCTTCTTTTTCTTTTCCTTGGATGAATAGTGTCAGTCCATTAGCTTTCTAATGGATTGACACTTTTAATTGAAAAAGTACATATTTAGAGAAGTGATGTTCAAAATGGTAATGAGAAATCAAATACCTCTATTTGTGATATATCATTCATTGAAGCTACAACTTTATTTTAAATCAACCAAAATTACCACCAGAATATTGTTTTGGTGTAAGGATGTGCATTTCCATGTTTTCTTCTGGTTCTATGTGATTTTTACCCTCTTATTTAAGTTAGTCCAATGACCTTGATGACTTACTTTAACACTGTATACTTGCAGGCACTATTTCTGTCATTGGTTTTTCATCAGTTGTCAATTCATAAAAATGAATTGGTGGATCTTTTCCAACTTCTCAGAGGCTCTAGCTCCTTTATCATCCTTGTTGACCTCCTCTGGACTTGCTCCAACATCTCCATGTCCTTAAGCTGAGGACACCAGAACTGTACAAAATGCTCCAATGGAGGTCTCACAAGAGCAGAGGGGAGGGGTAGGATCACCTCTTTGACCTACTTGTCACACTTCTTTCGATGCAGCCCAGGGTACAGGTAGCCTGGAAAAGGCCTTTTGCAACAGGAGCTGCTGACCCACTATGATCCACACAAGAAAGGCAGCCAAGTCTGTAGTGTGTTATTTAAAATGCTATTTATTAGAGCTAATACTACAAGAAGACAATAATGCAGGTTACATCCCTTTAAATGGTGGGAGTCTGACATGGGTTCAGCAGCAGCAGTCGTTTTTTCTCCTTCTTGGTAGTTGGTGCAGAGCTGTGTTTTTGATTTTTGGGCCTTGAAACAGCGCTGATAACACCAGTGTTTTCAGTTACTGCTTGGTAATGTTTTGTCTGGCCAAGGACTTTCTGAGTCTCAT
>JARCZZ010042102.1:0-10499 GCA_030323915.1 Brotogeris chrysoptera
CCTCTTCCCTTGTATTTGCCTTGTCATTATTATTATTGGTGGTAGCAGTAGTGATTTGTGTTATACTTCAGTTACTGAACTATTCTTACCTCAACCCGTGGGAGTTACATTCTTTCGGTTCTTCTCCCCATTCCCCCCCCTCATCGGAGTGGGGGGGAAAGAGAGAGGGAGAAGTTTAATTTACGACTTAAACCACGACAGTTACAAAAAGTCATACAGATTTATATACTGTGCACCCTCACTGAAGTTAACACATCCCTAGAAATTGCATTTATATTAATGAGATCCAGCAGATCTAAAAAATTGCTTCCACAACAGTGTAACAATCCATGTGGAGTGATCATTATTGTAGGTATGAATATGAAAAAGGAAATAATTAAACTTAAGTCATTAATGCAAACTGTGAGCCTGGTCTAGTGGAAGGTGTCCCTGCCCATGGCAGGGGGTTGGAACTAGATGGTTCAAGCTGTTCTTTGACTCTGTGATGGTTTTAAACTTTCACTACCAATACTGTTTGTAGAACCAGAGTCCTCTAAATTAAATACTGAACAGAGGGTATCCAGTTTTCATGTGAGCAACATCATGAACCTATGCCAGAATCTGCCAACAAACCTGGAGTGTAGCACACCCTTTACAAGCCCCTTTTATTATCCAGACTCACATTGTTTGACTTTTTCTTTTCCCAGGTTGTAAGATGTCCCAGGTTCAGCAGTAGCAGTCATTTTTCTCCTTAGTATCTGGCACAGTACTGTGTTTTTGACTTTCAGCCTGGGAACAGCACTGATAACATTGCTGTTTTCAGTTGTTACTAAGTAATGTTTACCCTGACCAAGGACTTTTCTGAGTCTCATGCTCTGCCAGAGAGGAGTAGAAACCAAGGGGAAGCAGAGACAGGGCACCTGACCCAAACTAACCAAAGAGGTATTCCATACCACAGCACATCATGCCCAGGATGTAAAAAAACTGGGGACAGTTTCCTGGAAGGGCTAGATCACTTCCTGGGTCAGGCTGGGCATAGGTCGGCTGGTGGTGAGCAGTTGTATTCTCTTCCCTTGTTATTTCCCTTATCATTATTATTATTGGTAGTAGCAGCAGTGGTTTGTGTTATACCTCAGTTACTGGACTGTTCTTATCTCAACCCATGGGAGTTACATTCTTTCGATTCTCCCCCATCCCTCCGGGAAATGGGGGAGGAAGGGGGGGGAGTGAACAAGCAGCTGCATGGTTCTGGGTTGCCAGCTGGCTTTAAACCATGACATAAGATTCTCACAGTTTGCAGAGATCATCTTGCACCTTCTAGACAAAGTTCTTTGCTTTACTGCACCTCTTAATTTGCATTACAAAATTGAAAGTTTAGTTAAATTCATCAGGATGCTAAAGCAGTGCTGCATAAAGATATGCATCTTTTCAGATTTTATCCTGGCATGTGAATGTAAATGATGACACAGCACTTTGGAAACAAACATGTCTCTGAAATTGTGTGAAAGCGGGTGGTTATTTTTTTACAGAAATGTTTTGTAGAAATTTTAATATTTGCTAAGGATAGAGAATCTAAACTTGAACATTGTATTTGGGAATAACCTCACATGCTATCTAGATATTTCAGATATCTTACTTTCAGGAGGCAGATTCTCCAGCTCAAACTGAAACTTAGCTCCAGCCTGGCAAGCAGGAAAACATAAAATATACACATACACATATATGTGGGTGTACATGCTATATGGCATTCCACTCCTGAAAGGTTTCCAATTCCTGAATCACAAATTTTCCAGGGTATGTTGCTGAAGAAAAATTAAGCAGCAATTTAACCAGAATAATTCTCCCACACAATTCATGAAATAAACTGAATAGCTATTAATAATCCCATTCCTCTCACATATACCAAGCAAATGAGTGATAGTAAATCTGTGGGCTTGGTTCGTGCCTATACCTCTGAATACTCTGCATGCTAGACAAGAATCACACAAGTAGCTCTAATCACATTTTAACTTGTTATCACTGCTATAAAAAGAATTAATGATTAAGTGTTTAAACTTTGTCATGATCAATTCAGTTGTGAACCTGTTAATAATACCCAGAATACAACGATTAGCCACAAAACAGTGTTCATTCTGCAATTATACAAAGGGATTCTGATATCAAAAATGCAGTAAATCTGGATGCTAAATAAAACAACATAGTCAAGAAGACAAAACCATTTTAACAGAAACAGATACAAAAAATATAGGAACTTTTCCATAAAACAAATTGGAGGATTAGGGAAAATCACAAGCCAAACATAAGCCAACCATCTATTTCATGCTCCAGGGTGTGTAATTATAAGTACTGCATGACATAAATCTAGAGTAATCCTCCTCGATTTAGCATATTGACCAGGCAACAGTTTGAGTTCCATAAACAATTTTTACAGAGATATGGACCAACTAGAAAAAGTTCATAGCAAAGAAAATGTATGATTCAAAAAGTGAGAAGATTGATGTTGCTCATACTACAGAGATGTATTGACAGCCTTCCCATACACAGAATGCTGCTGCAAAAAGCAAATATCCTACTGCAAAGATCAAATGAAGTAACAGCAGCCTCTAAGGAGTAAAGCCAAAGGAGTGATGAAATGCCAATTAACCAACTCAATCTGATCTTGATCAACTTGCATCTCCAGGTGTCAGGGAGCAGCAAGACTGGGCTGCTCCACCAGGGAAGGTAAGCAGGGAGCTCAGGGTGGTGGTGAGGCAGGCAGGGGAAGTGTCCTTACCCAGAGTCCCAGAGTCCCACGGTCCCACAGTCCCACTGTACGCAAGCAGGAAAAGCAGAGCAAAATACTTACCAAAGTACAATACTAAACCTGACAAAATAAAGAAGAATGTACATAAACAGACACAGACAATGCATGAAGAAGAGATGTATATTCTCCTTAAACTTGATCAAATTAGAGATGTTCTTTCTCCTGCCATTCAGCTGATATACAATGAAAAAACTTCATGTCACATTTCTCTTCACTAACATTATAATCAAATTGTTGGCAGACTAAGACTCAAGATACTCAAGATACGAAGAGCAAGACCTGATAACCTGTAACAGAAACTAGGAATAACCAGAAATTAAGTCATTAGTGCACAGGGAACTTGTGTTATACTGCTTTTTGTAGGCAGAGAAAGCCCTCCATTACTGCTAGGATGTGTGTGTTATCTCTTTTTCAAGGATGCTTTAAACCAGAATTAAAGCACCTGAAATATTCTTTTCAAAAGATTTGTTGTTTTGTTTTGTTTGGCTTTTTTTTTAACTCTAATTTCATCCCAATCTTTAGTTTATTTTCTTGCTTCTCCTGATGAATTAATCGGAATACTTTCCCCTAGCAAAAAAAAGAGGGTGTTTTGTGTGGCTCAAAGACTACGCATGTCTATGGCCTGGAATATTTTTCACTAATCTGCTTTGTCTCATTTCTTAAAAGAACCAAGTAATGATGAGTACTCTGCAGTCCATGAAAAAGAGGAGCAAAACAAGCAGCAGTTCTTTCCTCTACAGAGTTCCTCACTTTGTGTAACTAAGGGAATTTGCAAACTGAGGGAGTATTTTCCATCTTAGTTCTTATAGCACTTTTGAGAGTAATCAAATCACACCCTCTCAAATCTGAGGAACTGGGCGAGGAATATTAAGAAGGAGGAAGAGAAAGAGCTGTCACCATTTATTTTTTTATCCTGATCTGCAGTGGTACTTATTACACTTAGAGCCTAAATATTCTAGGGAAAATGAGGGCTTAGAGGGGAAGGCAAGGAAGAGATAGGTACTCTCTTCATTTGTACACTACTGGAGAGAGAGTGAGAGAGAGTGCAGATAATGAGGACAAAGATAATAAGAAGACTGCATCTTTTAATCACATCTGGAATATAAAAACATAGAATCGAGTTTACTGAGCCTATATCCAGACAGAATAGCAATGCATTACAACGGAAGTAGATATGCAGAGTAAAACTGCTTTTGTCAAAGACGCAACACTCCTACACCACAGGTGTTTTGGGTAAGCTTTATTTTATACTTGCTATAACATGGTTCCATGGACTGAACCTTCACTAGTTGCTGCTGTTAATCAGGTGCATTTTTGAAACACCTTTCAGGTTCGTTCCATCTGAAAGAAATTCAGCTTGGATGCTTGTGTATCAGCATTTTAGTTCACACTAGAAGTAGACTTTTGAAGCAATTCTCCCCCAGTCATTCCCATTTCTCATGTTGTGGTCTGCTTTGTAGTGTGGTCTCAGCACATGAGGTGGAGGTATGCTCCAGGAGGAAACCTAGAGAGCCACTAACAGGAATTCAGTCCACAGGATCAGGCTACAGTAAATCTGAACTAAAACCGCAGAGATCCATATAATGCGAATTGTTCAGACCCTCTGTCTTACCACACAAATCTACTCATATTAAGCTTTGCTCCTTACCAACATAGGATATACCTTTGGTGCACTCCAAACCTCAGCACAGACTACGTAGCAATAAATAAGGATGATAATGAGCTTCACCTGAAAACCATATCCCTAATCCAAAGAAAAATATTAATACACGTGTCCTAGCAGGAAATAAAGACTCTTTGGAATGGAATATTTTCAATCACCATTTTATGCAAGTCCTTTATTCAGTTCACTGATGGTAAATTCCCCTGAACAAAAAGGTCAGCAACTCTCAAACACATCTGATCACATCAGATTATTATCAATAACAAACAGGACAACTACAGTGGACAAGTCTAAGTAGTAGCATCTATACAAGCAAATAAAGCAGCTGAGGGCCCGCAGGTCAGCCAGTGGAACTCTTATTAGTGAATCTAAGTGCTTCTGCTCTCCTTGAAGATACGAATCACAACTTTGATGCCCACAGGAATAGTCCCAAGTGAGAGTCTGGATATTGTCCAGAGGACTGCTTTTTTTGCCTAGGAATAAATAATGCTAAGGAAAATGCTAACAGTTTAAAAATATGATTAAATGCATTTTAGTGCTTGGAGCTAGGCCACAGCCTTCTTAGTGTCAGTGGTAGCCAGTAATTCTGCACAAGGGAAAAGTATACCAAAAAATCATCTTCAGAAAGGTAGTCTAAATGGACTATTATTCTGCTTTTGTAGCAGTTACTCGACCACAGTCCCCGATATGTGGCTGTACCTCTAAATCATAGGTTACCCTATACCACCAGTGGAGAGGCTGAAAGAACTATTAAGACAAAAAAAAAAAAAAAAAAAAAGACAATTTGTTATATTCCAGTTAACTGAAACTGTCATAAAAATATTTGTAGAGCTCATTAGTGAAAGTGCTTTAATTGCACATAAGAACATTAAATCAGTTCCACGGGATATTTGATCTATAAATATCAAAGATTGCAATTTACAATTAATGTATCTAAATCTTTATTCTACACAATAATGTTCAAGACAATAATTTTCCATTATATTTAAGAAAGAAAATACTTTTTAGTATTTCTTGCAGAAATATAGAGAGTACATAGACTACTGCTTGGATTGTTCTTTTAAGTCACATCCAATTAAATACAAGATAGAGAATTAGCTCTCAGCGAGCAGAAGCTCTCCTAATGAAATCAGCACCACAAATAAAAGCAGAGACTATAGTCAGACAAGTCAATTGCAGAGAAACACTATTCTTACGCCTAAATAATGTTCACTCACTTTCGTTTTGGAGAATGGTTTGATTACATAAATGGAAAAGATCCCTTCTCCCTAGGAGTTTTTCAATTTATATTGATAATATTCTCTTGTCTGGCCTCAGTTTGACAAAGTTTCACAAAAGTACTTGAAAAATAATCATGCTCTACAAGACAATCTAGTTTTTATCACTTACAAATTCCATCCAAAACAATATTATAGAACTACATTATGTTCATCTCACAGTTCACTGCCATTAAACCATGGCAATAGGTTGGTGGGTTTGTTTTAGGTTTACTGATCTTACTTCTGCTAGATATGCTTGGCTAATTCATAGCTTCTGTAAGGCAGCACAGTCTGGAGCTAAGTTTCAAAATATAAAAAAATTTTTATAGCTCTCCCAGATCAGACAGCCTTAATATTAATTGCTTAAAAAATACACATGAAGCACACTTGGCACTTTTTCTGTGGCGCTTGATAATGAATCACATATTGGATTAATAGAAGGGAATTTTATAAATTTTAAAAGATTAGGTCCTCATTTTGTGTTATATTGATGAAGCAAGATGTTTTTTGTGGAACAGAATTAGGCTGACCCTGGTCAGATTAAAATGACACTAGAATTAGCGAATTACAGAGTCAATTCAAGCAGGTTTGCTACATTCAATTATATTTAGCTATAAAAACTACAGCAAATAGACATTAGTTAACCTTTCTGACATTCATAAAAGTCTGTCAAACTGCTGAAAGCTGAAAAGAAGAAACAGAGCTAGCAGAGATTTAAGTATGGACTTTCCCTACTTATATACAGCTGCAAGTAACCAATTAAAAACAGCCCAGTCCTCCCTGAAGTCTAGGTAATACTTGTCTACCTACTCACTTTCACATCCATTCCCCTTAATAATTACCCTGTAATGTTACTGTTCTTAAAAAAAAAAAATCCCCTCTCTTTGTTTTTGTTTACTTCTTGTCAACTGGTCTGATAAACTGTCAAATGGAGCGTCTAAAAGACTACATGTTCAGCTAATGAGAAAGCCTGGGGGTTTTCCTTAGGTTTTTTTTGGGTTTTGGTTTTGTTTTTTTTTTTTTTAGGTATAAAGCAAAGATTACGAAGGAGATACAGAAAGCAGCAAAGCACAGAGGTAGCACAAAAGCACATAAGTACAATTAGTCACACAATTAACTAAAAAACTGAGAGTGACAAAAAGCATATAGTCAGATTGTTAATTGTGGTTGGTTTGGCCTTTTTCCTGGCTGGAAATCAGTAAAAGATTACCCATTCTTTTATCTTTTCCTGACATGTGAAAGAAATATTCTTGAGGGTATTAGTCACAGATGGTTCCAGCTGCTACAAGATTGCCCTTGGTAGGCATTACAAATCTAGGGTTTTTTTCTTACTCTAAAGGCTCAATTACAGGTAGTAGTAAAAGTCAGGAGAAAGAAACATTTTTCCAAGCTACATTTTATATTGTCTGACTGTCATAAACAACAGAAAGCTTTTTGGGGCTGTGCATGCGAATCAGATCTAAGCAATTTAAGTTCATTAATTCTCACCAGTAGGTTGCTGTAGTAGCATTTTGATAATTCAGACTTCAGATTTGCTTCACAGACCACCTATCTTTAGGAGCACCTACATATTCCTAAGATAGATATGCTTAAAGAAGACCACTTTCTTATTGGATTCAGTATGTTTTCTGAAAAGATCATGCTACTTTTGAAAGTCCCTCAAGACTAACATATTCTTCTACATCTCCAACCAGGATTGCTTAAATTGAGTTGTCACAATTCCATGCTTTCGTTAACGTCACATTTAAGCCTTATATTCTGAAACTTTAGAAGTAAAAAGGGTGATACAGATCGAATTTCACTTGACGGGGAACAAACAGGCATAACTTTAAGCAGTGAATAAACTGGCCCATATCCAATTTCTGCCATCAGTTGGTAATTTTGGCCACGGTAGATTTCTGTAATTTTCTAATGTAAAATGAATGTGAAGTTTGTCTTAAGCATACCAAGGAAATTGGAGGTTTGTGTGGAGTTAAATACAGTGCTTGAAAGGTATCTATTACCTATACGATATCTGAAGACTGAGATCTCCACTGAGTGTTTGATAACATTGGAGAATGAGAATTGTTTAGACAATAAGAATACAAATTTCTTGCCTTATGAATGGTAACTGTATGTACTAGCCATAACCTACTCTGTGATTATCACTTAGAAGTATCATATAACTAACCCATGTATAATAAAGGTCTTTTCAGAAAACAGTGTCTATATTCCCCCCTCTAGTTTTCACAGATTACAAGTATAAACACATAGAGGTATGCACATTTGTTCCAGTAGAATCAAAGATTCCTTAATGATCACAAAATCCTGAATAACAAACTTGAAGGTTTTAGTACAGTAAAGCTACTCTTCAAAGAACACTACAAAGTCTAATCCTTTTATTAATGTCATTTTTTTCTCTTGCTATTTAAAAAAAAAAAAAAAGACCATTCTGTTTAGCACATCCAGCATATGCACCATATGACACACCAGATGCTTTAGTAATTAATTCATCTTTTCAATGAAATGTACAATGAATAGTTGCATAAACCAGTGTGTTGATGCAACTGATAACTACACTGACAATTCAAAACTAGAAAAGGAAAAGATTTTATAAAAAGCTATAGCTACATCACAAAACAAGACTGTCAGACTGAACTGGCAACATACACTTAATTAATGCTTCAACTGTATTCTGGAAATAAGCACACAGCACACATTACTGTATATCCTTAGATTGTCATTCCATCAGGGCTCATGAGGGGTTGCAGAAGAACTTCTGAATGCTACATTTACCAAAAATGATGCATAAAACAGTGGGATATATTGAAAAAATAAGAGAGGAAAAGACATCTCATATAAAATTAGATTGTAATCCTTGATTGAAGAGAGTAGAATATTTTACCAGAATAGAAGAAACTTTAATTTTATTAACACAACACCATATATGATTAATTCCTTAAGTCTTTCTAAAATCATGACTTAATACTGTTAAGACAGGATTTGTATGGAAAGATGTGCCTATGAATTCCTTTCAGTATCTATGTCTTAGCTGCAGCCAGTGAAACAAATGAAAACTCTATCTCATTAACTGTTTATTGAAGGGTTTTGCTGGAGAGGACAAAGGCATGCTTGTCTATCAACAAGCTTGTTTATCACCATGCTTGTGATAAACAGTTTTCAAATATGCATGCATCCTTAAAAAAAAAACTCATTGAGATACAGAAGAAAACTTTCTCTATATAATGTTTGGGGAAGTTTCATCATGTCGTCAGAAAATGTTGAAGTACAGAAAGGCAATTTACTCAATCCAAATCTACAAAAAAAACACCCCAAAACTTTAACTGAAACTTCTTCCTTTCAGCTTTGCCACTGGTAAAGTAGGAACAATAATGTGATCACTCACTTCACAATGTACTCTCAAACTCAGCATGTTACTATTTACAGTTTATCAAGTGTTAGATGTTAAAAACTCTTAGTAGTATGAACCGCAGTAATTGCACTGTGGAAGCTTTGTCCACCAGCATGCATAGTGCATGTTTTTCCACTGACTGTGTGAAACAGCCCATCACAAAACATATGCTGAGCTATGAGCTATACTGAGCCCCATTTGAACTCTTTGCTTTTGTTGATGGGCCTCTGAAAACTTGGCATAAAAGGGAATTCATATCAAAAGGTACAACCACCAAACTGCCATTTTGTGGCAAGGAAGAATCACCAACAGCTGATGATAAAGATTTGTCACTGAAAGGCTATGATTCTTTCTCTGCCTGGATAAGACTGCTCCTGTGGTCCTCAACACATCAGTCAAGGCTTCTCTGCTGCACATCACCCTAAGGGCAGAAGTCGGTATGGCTTTAGATCAAAGAACTGCTATGGAATTTGGCTGCTCAGAGTCTGGGAAATATGTTTACAGTGTGGATGATAACCACCTCTGGAAAAGGCTGTTCCGGATGCACTTTGTACAGAAGATCACATTACACAGAACTTGCCTGTCCAAGGGGGAAGTTTCTCCTCAGTTTTTATTCACCCAGTGAATTAGAAGTCTCATATAAACTGTGCAAAGATAAAACTCCCAAAACAATAGGCATAAAACAGTCATGCAAGTTTGATGTTGTGGAGGGAAGCATTATAAGGCTAATGGTTTTATAGTGTCATACAGCAGAGCATGCGCTGTGCCTGTTAAAGTACAAAACAACTGAGCTTTTGCATTGATTTTCTTGCTCAGAACTTCTCTAAATACTACAAATGCATTTTGTTTCTACTACAATCTGAACTTCACAAGGAGATGATAAATGAGATAATATTGATTAAATTGTGCTGAAGGGTTCCAACTCTTCAAGGTTACATCCTTCAGAGAGCTTGCAAATTTCATTACAGAAACCTGCCTGCTGATGTACATAAATAGTGGCAGAAGAGTTCCAGCAAGACAGCTCTCACTGGAGTCACACTGTTCTTCAGACAGAAAGTTCAGACAAGCAGGTACAGAGGAGTTCAAATTGGTAGAATGAGCCTGCCTTTTTTTAAGAAAAATGGCCAAAAATTTTAGATCATATCTGTATTATGTGAATGTTACTGACAAAGGGTGTCTAGAGTAAAGCACAATCTTAGCCCTCTGTTGGCTTTAACTGTCAGCTTTGTCGGTAATATGGAGGGCAAATCCACTGAATTGTTCAAAGTATTTTCTTCATTAGGGACTGCAGTGATAGGACAAGGGGTAACGGATTCAAACTTAAACGGGGGAAGTTTAGATTGGATATAAGGAGGAAGTTCTTTACTGTAAGGGTGGTGAGGCACTGGAATGGGTTGCCCAGGG
>JARCZZ010042104.1:0-11369 GCA_030323915.1 Brotogeris chrysoptera
AGGCTGCTATGAGGTCTCCATGCAGCCTTCTCTTCTCCAGGCTCAACAGCCCCAACTTTCTCAGCCTATCTTCATATTGGAGGTGCTCCAGTCCCCTGATCATCCTCATGGCCCTCCTTTGGACTTGTTCCAGCAGTTCCATGTCCTTTTTATATTGAGGACACCAGAACTGCACACAATACTCCAAGTATCATAGTTGCTAAACTAAGGTTGGATTGATTTATTTACAGCTTTTAAAAGAAATGTTTATCTCATTCCTCTTGTGGCTTTAATTCCTAAGATCTGGTTTTGGTAACTCTGTTCTGGTCTTTATTTCTTTGATACCCCTTGTGAGGTTGATTCAAAAGTAAATTTGAGTTTTGAAGATAAGCTCCTACTGAGTATCTGGAGGCAGAATTCATAATGGATGGATAAACAACTACTGAGACAGTGTGGCTCCGTGATAAAAGTACGTGTGTGATACAATCCAGTATGTTGTGCACCAGTGCTGAATAATCCAAGGTGTTAAAGGAACCTCTTCCCCTCTTCTTGCCCTGTTACACAGCAGCTTCCAAGTGTCTTATTTTCTGTACAGCTCAAGGTGAAGTAGTTTTTATGTTAAAGTTCTGGGACTTTGGTGTTTTTTTTTCTTTTCCAGAAAATTATGCATGATGCAGTGGGTTTCAAGAGCTCTCTAACAGGCAAAAACTACACGATGGAATGGTATGAACTCTTCCAACTTGGGAACTGCACATTTCCACATCTCCGGCCTGGCATGGAGGCACCGTTCTGGTGTAACCAGGGTGCTGCCTGCTTTTATGAAGGAATAGATGACGCACACTGGAAGGAAAATGGAACTTTAGTTCTTGTGACCACAATATCAGGTAGGTTTCAGATGCTTTGGGTAGTGCTAATATAAAATGTAGAGTCAGCCTTGTCTTCATGTAAAGCAGGACCTTTTCATTCATGTTTGTAGGTTATTTACAATATTAGTCACCCATGCTAATTTCAAACTGAAATACTGTCTCTGCACTCTATACAAAAAGTGGTCTGAGGCTGCTGCCTTTTGAACAAAGCGCCCTGAAGAGTTGTTAAATGAGAGTCATTTGGTGTTGCTGCACAAAAACATTGAGTCTCTTGAGTGTAAAAATAGAAAACAGCTTGTACAGAATCATTATGGACTTGTTTCATATGATTTCACAAAACAAAACCTTCTATTGTGAAGTGACAGATGACTGCTGAGATAGAAAAACTGGTGGAAATGTGTAAATTACTGGGCAAACAAGTCATTTAGAAATTGTCTCAGAAATATAAAGAACACTAATCCCTTAATTCTGTCTCCTCTATTATGTGTTATAAAAACTGTGCAGATGTCCCCAGTAATAGGTCTCTGTCATAGGGTGTAGAACAAAACCAGGAGTTACACCTCTAAATGAATGGATGGTCACCAGAATAGCTTCCTTGTGTATACTGAACACTGAAACCCTAAAATAAAAATGTCCTTTAAATAAATCTGGCTGACTACTGTAGTAATACAGTGAATGACTTACAAACAAAGCCCACTGAGGACTTGGAGAGTTGCAAATTTTGTGACAAAATTACTTACTCTGCAAAGTTAGCTG
The DNA here is from genome assembly GCA_030323915.1 of Brotogeris chrysoptera. Taxonomy (NCBI): domain Eukaryota; kingdom Metazoa; phylum Chordata; class Aves; order Psittaciformes; family Psittacidae; genus Brotogeris; species Brotogeris chrysoptera. Next base: position 1,602 of record JARCZZ010042104.1, read on the forward strand.
TGTACAGGTCACAGTGGAAAGTTACAGATAGTGTGGTGTGGTGCTTTATGTTTGCCCGCATCCACCTTCAGCAGCTTTGCTGGACTTAGTCTCTAGATAATCTATCCAGCGCCAAAAGTTACTGTGGAAGAAGATGAATGGGTGTGAGCTCAGAGGAGATACTGGAACAGATTGCCCAGACAAGTTATGGATGCCCCATCGCTAGCAGTGTTCAAGGCCAGGCTGGACGGTTCTTTGAGCAGCCTTGTCTAGTGGAAGGCATCCCTGCCCATAGCAGGGGGTTTGGAACTAGATGATCTTAAGGTCCTTTCCAACCCAAACCATTCTATGATTCTGTAATCATGAGCTGAACTTGCTTTCTTCGAAGAGCAGGCAAAAAGCATCCCATCTTGTGGGAGAGGGCTTTAACGGATAAAACAGCTGGTCCTCTTTGCTCTTTGTCGGCAGACCACAGTGAAGCAATCTCATTTTCCTTTAATGCCCACTGGCTGTGTTAATGTTACTTAGAGGTATGCTGCTTCTGTGAAATAGGGCAGGAATAGCCAAAGTCAGATTTTTGATTGTTTAGGCATGTTCCAAGGGATTATCATGGAGACATGCATTAACCTATAATAATTTTTGTTTAATTGAAGAGGTTAAGGCCAGAACTTCATATGAAGTTCATCTCAGTCTTGTTGGGAGAGAGAAATCCTTTTCAATAACATGCCTTAAAGAATACACACTAGGAAGGTAATCTGGTAGGAATTAGAGAAGCTGAAGGTGAGCTTCAAGCCCCTGTATAGCAAGCTGTTGTTTGGCTGTGTCTTCTGATGTGTTGTGCAAGAAGAATCTGCAAAATTTGATCATGCTGTGAATATGATGTGCCAGACAGAGCTGAGTCATGGATGGTTGTACTGTGCTGTGACTTAGGAAAGAGAGGGTGGGAAGGGCTCAGCTGAGGTGCAGTGCTAGCACTGCAGGAAAAACAGAAGGAAAATCAGCCCTGTGCATCAGCTGTATTTTGGAGCAGAGGCTGGTGCATCACCCATAGCAAGCTACCAGAGAGATGAGTTGAGTTAGAGATGTCTTCTTCATTCCAGTTGTGAAATCGCCATCGCCAGAGTACTCCAAACTTGTATTCTAAATTAAGAAATAATCCTCAAGGGCTTTAAGTTTACTGGTCTTCACATGCACTCATCATTTGGCTTTTAGCTAAGTTTTGCTGTCTGAGGAGCTGCTGAAACAGCATGTATCCCAGTCTGGGGTTTCTTGTGTGGAGACGTGGAACTTCTGCCCTGAGGATCTTTAAGATCCCTTCCAACCCAAACCATTCTATGAATTGCTGAATTTAGGTAAAACTTAAGGAAGTGCAGAAACACCTGTTGTGCTGGTGAGTACTTTGTCAGCATCTCTGGTAGATTTTGCCACTTGCACTGCTTGTCTGCATGGATAAAACAAAATCAGAACTGTCGTGGTTCCCTGACGTTTGGATGTTTCAGCATAGTAGCAGGAAATGGGGCAGAAAAAGGAATTACACTTTAAATAACTTACATGTAAGTATAGCTTTTTTGGCTGGGTATTGCTTCTCCCTCCAACTTAAGCCTCGTGTCCTTGTATGGTCAGGTAACGTTGCAGGTAAACTTCTGCATGGAAGGGAGGCAAACCTTGAAATAGATGGAAAATATTTTGAGTCACGTATTTGTTACCTTGTCTCTGTAATGCTTATCTTCATCTCTTACAGGAGCCATGTTTAATGAAATGGCAAAATGGGTGAGACACGACAATGAGACTGGCATTTACTATGAGACCTGGACAGTTCAGGCAAGTCCTGACAAACAATCATTAGTGTGGTTTGACTCTTATGAATGCTCTAAATTTATACTGAGAACGTACCAGAAGCTGGCTGACTTAGGAGCTGTCTTTAAGAAGATACAAACAAACTATACAAGCATAATTTTATTTAGTGGCGAGCCTGTTTATCTGGGAAATGAAACATCTATTTTTGGACCAGTAGGAAACAAGACATTGGCAGCAGCTATAAGGGACTTCTACTACCCATTCAAACCTCATCGGACAGTCAGGGAGTTTTTTGTGGATCTTCTAAAAATTATTGATCGTGTCATCCTGAATCATCAGTTTTACCTCTTCTACAACTTGGAATACTGGTTTTTACCTATGAAGTTTCCTTATCTCAAAATAATTTATGAAGAGGTCCCGTTACCTACTGGAAGCAAAACATCTTTTGATGTGTAATGGCTTACAAAAGAACCAAACTTGCCCTTATCGACGGAATAATCTTAAGGACATGGGAGCGCTACCATGATGATGTTCAAGTGTTTCATTGCCAACTGTAAAAGTTGTGTTGGGAAGGCTTTGCTAGACCACATGAAAGATTCTGCCTTTTTTTTACTTATTACCTGTATCGCTTCAATGTCTCTGACATGGCTGGCTTCTGTGTGACCTGCTGTCTAAAGGTGGGCCAGCGTGGCTGCTCTTGGCTAGACTGCAGTGCCAAAGGGTGCATGTGAGGCAGCCTGCCTGCTCTAGTCTCCACATAGATGGCCATGCGGCCACCAACAGGGGTGGACATGAGCATTACAAGGACTTCCTGGTCTGACCAGCTGGGCTAATCCAGTGTGTTGGGAGCTGACAAACCTGAATGCCTGGATGCACCCAGTTCCCTCAACGTCTGCCTTACATTGATGTTTCTGTATTTCTTTGGTTTGTACAACTGGGACCTATGAACTGGTCTCTGATTTGTGACATAGGTGTTCGTCAGAGTGGGAAGGGGCAGAATCTACTAGAAGATGGCATAGGTAGTATCTTTTCCCCACTTTGCTTCCTTCACTTGCACTGTAAGCACAATACAGATGGCTCTTCATAAGATTTGTGTGTGTTTTCTGGCACAGATTGAAGGCAAACAGCCTGTTCTGATGTCGGCATTGATGCATAACTGCAGCGTTCTAGCAGTCTCCTGTCTTGAAATCTGCTTGAGGCTTCAGTTAGGTCAGTTTCATAGAAGTTGTGTTTATATTACTTCTTAATGTCTAAAAGCATTGAGTCCTTACTGTGAAAGAAGCAGTGGCAGTTTGTGGGGTGCCAGTCACAGTTAGTTAGAAATCCACGCTGGTGATGGATTTGCCTGTAAGAAGTGAGTGTTGTGTGCTTAGTGCTCAGTGCTGTGCCAGCAGCAGTGTCCCTGAGTCCTGTTCCAGGTGACTATGGCGGAGCAGCTTGGCAGTGGGTTTCTTTTAAACCCAATTGACCAAAGCAAAGGGACCACCGGCTTTCTGGAGGCCAGCAAGGTGCCTGTACACTAAACATATCAGCAGCATAATTGTCTCCAAATGTACACTGATCACTTTATTTTTTTAACTAGCTGCAGAATGAGTAGTGTTGCTGCAGAGGTTGTTGCCACGTCATGGCTAAGCAGTGACACGGAACGCAGCTCTGCAGTTTCAGCTGATGGGCCAAGTTAAGAATCTGGTGTAGGCAAAGAGGGGAGTACGCAGTGATTTGATTAAGTTCATAAGAATGGCATAAAATTAACCTTGTGTTAAAAAGTCACTAAAATTAATTAGTTGAATTGCGTTATCCTGTAACGGGATGAGCATGACAGTGGGAGCTGAATGAGGTGAGCACCTCTGTGCTGCAGGGGAAAGCTGCTCATTAGTTTCACTTATGTGAGACTTCATCTTCTGCCTCACCTTGAAGGACTTTACTCTGCAACTAGAGACACCAGCTCTTGCTTTAACCAGCTGAGGGAGTCCTATGAGGAATTTTTCAACTGATACTATGCCATCTAGCATAATACTGTCAAAACTGACTGTGAACAGTTAGAGCAAAGCATCATCACTTCGTGAAACAATTTAACTTGGAGGGTTCATACCACCTCTGAGAGTCAAAATCCCTTGAAGGGCATTGATGCTACAGGCCACCAGGAAAGGACTGTTCTAAAGCCTGTCTCTTCTGCTGCATCAAGGCTGTTAGAGAGTGCAGAGAACAGCTTTTGGGTACCTGAGCCTTAAACGGAAGAAGGAAGCTGGCCATCAGGTAGGTCTGCAGGACCTTCAGCCCAGATTTTCTGTTACTCTCAAGAGATTTCAGCTTACAGGATTAGGAAATTGACCCTTTTCCTTCTTCCCCCACCCTAAATACTACCCCAAATTCTCAAGCCTTTGTTTGGGGGAGGATTCAGGGGTGACACTTCTTTATCTCTTAAATCTTGCTCCTTGGGGATAAGGCAGCAAAGGGGGTCTGATGCTACATCCACTAAAGTTCTCGCCTTACTAGAGTTTAGATAAGGCATTGAGATCCAAGCTGCCTGGTTGCGCATCACACAGTTCTTTATCTTATAAGCATGTAAGACTAAGACTGTACAGCAGATGAGGTACCAGGTATCACAACAGTCTCTCTCTTCATTCATGTAACAAACCATGACAGCTGATCTTCATGCAAGAGCTTCCTAAAAAGGGAAACTACGCCTTTTCTGTCATGTTGCAAGACCAGAAGGAGCAGGAACTTTCCTGTGAAAGGTCTAAAGCTGTCCTGGTTGCTCAGCATTTTGCCAGGAAATGCCAGCTTACAAAAGACTGGGTGGAAAGCAGAGTAGAAAGCACACGGCAGTCTCAATTTCAAAGCACGTGAACAACAATGGCCAGCATTGGATGTGATCCTGCAAAAAAACCTTACAAAAAGGATGAACAGATGAGCATACAGAACATCTGAGGCTAATTGTGGTCTCACCAACCTAAACTTCGATCATACCTCCAAGGAACTTGTTTCTACAGCACCTGTATTTTAGGAGAATTAACTTACACTTTGTAATCTGAGCTACAGATTCTGAAGTTGAGTCCCTCTAAGACTTCACTATTTTCCTCATAAACCAATGCTCCAGTTCTACATACAGCGGCAGCAGCCACACTTGTGTTTACCATTGTGTGTGCAACCCACTAGACCAGCCAGAGGTGAAGACAGATCTCTGAAGTAACATGACAAACTCTAGGTTTATAGTCAGTCTTGTTTCAAATCTGAAGAGGCCTTGGTTGAATCCTGCTTTAAATTCACAGGAAGTTAATTTGGCCCACAGCAAAATTTTACCAGTGACTGGGATATACATAGCTAGTGTATACCTGTGCAGTTACATCAGTTTACATGAGTATTAGTGAAAGTTTCTGACTTAAAAAACAACTTCCTAACCCCCCACTTAAATTCTCAAGTTTGTAGCTTTAGGTAAACTACAGGAAACTACAAAGTTAATGTAAACAGCTACTCTTAAATTGCTCACCTTTTCACTTCTATTATCTCATGGAGCATGACTGGTCAGGATTACCCCAACTGCTCTCAACAGTGATTGTGTATCAAAAACCTGAAGTGATGTTGCACTTACGTCAGAGGTGAGATTTGTTCAACAGCTCCTACACAGAACCAGACAACCAAGCCAATGCTGGATTGTCTTCTGAAAACAAGAAGAAATAAATGTGAACCCAAGGAAAATTACTTTATACAGCTGGAAGACACTTGTGTTCATGTTCCTAGTGAACATTGTGACAGTCTGTGGTACTCTGGTTACTATGTCATGGATTTTTACTTATTTTTCTTTTCTTATTATTTACATGTTCCAACAGAAGAATCTGCAAAATAAGAATTGTACAAGATTGACTAAAAAGGAGCACTAGCTTTTCCTGAAGCCACTTACAACATAGGCTTGGCCTGGCAAGCTTGGTTCATAGCTGCGTTATTTGAGCTAAGAATGCTGTAATAAAAAACTGCTGACCTTCAGTGGAAGGGAGAGATTCAACAGAGGTTTCTCTGTGGGAAGTATAATGTTGGATTTCAAAGATATGAATTCCAAAGTGAGGGAACACCAGCATGTAGGTTGTGCATTGCCTCTAATTATTCCCACTACCACAGTAGTAAGCAATAGGTTTGCCTTGCTGACATCGGGACACCAGCTGTCAAAGTTCAGAGACGTTTTGGCTTCATGATGGGTGAGATTACTTCACACACTCATTTTGTGATTTAGTAATTCCTAGTGGTACTCCACCTTATCAGGCAGGCATACCCAGGAGTCAGAGTATAAAAAACACTGAGCTTTTTTACTGTTATGGACTAAATATATTGACACCTTTTATACAAATAAAAGTAAATTATAGTATTACATTGATTTAACAAATTCTAATACGAAAAATGCATATTTCAGAAAGTGCGATTCTTTAATCAAATCTCTAAAGAAACATACAACTGCCCTATAGAGATGTCCAGTCTGCTGAGCACTGCTTGCTCAAAACAGTTATGAACTTAAATACGCTCGCAAGTGTATTACACTTGAACCGTACATTTGGATGAACCTTCCCAAGTCAGAAATGAAGAAAATTTACTTATTTTCAGGAGTAGTTGTACTGCTCACATGAGAAGAGGCTGCCTGCTCAGCTGAGCCCGGCCCATAGCTGGAGCAGCTCTGCCTTGATGGCTTCCAAACACGTTCAGCAGCCACGTGAAGACAGTGTTACCCATCAATAATGGAGGAGAGCAAATAATGTAACTGGTGGCGGAAAGAAATGAAGTCACAAGCCACATCCAGAACACAGGCAATACACTGCCTACAGCACTTACAGACTAAAAACTTTAATAAAACTGATGTACCAAATATTCGAAACAAGGTTTTGCCTATTGCTCTACTCCACGCAAGTTTACTACTGTTAGGTTTTTAAATATGAAGTAATCGAGCTAGCTGAATTCAAGGTATACAAAATGATCATCTATCAAACATTCACTTTATACATAAACATTTCTGAAACAGATTTACAGTATACAGTTAGTTTATACAGCTTAAGCAACTGTTACAATGTCATTTTTCTCAAATTGAAAGCAGCCAAAAGGTCTAAGGTTTTGTTAGAAGATTCTTGGTCACCACTTAAATTTTAACCTTCACATCTCATGCCCTTCACATCCATGGCATCATATTTAACACTTCAGGGTTCACTTCATAAACTACACCTTATTCCATCTGACCCTAGCTGCAAAACTGGTTAATGGGCAAGAAACGCTCATTAACTCCAATGCGAGTTAAATACAATGTATCTACATTTTTCCCCAGAAAGCTTTCGCTTCCTGAGCTAGACATAAAATACCTTAAAACAGGTTTAGACATAGATCTGAGGCCTCATAAGCAGACTACATTAAAATGCGTAGAGGGTAAGAAAAACCACACCACTTCTGGTTGCTCGCACTACTATTGATTTGCACTCCAAATGCATTTTAGATGGACCTAATAATCCGTTGAATAAGGTAACAATATTTTAGTTGTCTAAACTACGTTATTGTGTATTGCTCTTGCCTTTTATTACTTTGATATAAAAGAATATATTACTTTGCAGCCTACTAAATACACGTCTAGGTGTATTTATCTAGCTGCATTTATCTGTTTATCTAGGTCTTGCCATCTAGGTGCTTGGGCTTAGAACTGGTGTCTGCAGTCTGCACCAGAAGCATGCACTTTATGTGTGGCTTTGTTTTGGTTTTAAGATCAGGTCTGATCCCGTTCAACAGTAGTATCTAAATGAAAGAACAGCCTATTGAAATTGATATTTTGTAGGTACATTTCCATATTTTAAATGCATTTTTTTTTTTCCATAAAAGTTTGAGGTCACTGTCAATGACAAAGAACAAATTCAGAACAGAAAAGAGATTTTCATTTGGATAACAATGGGGTTTGGAGCTATCCATGACTTCTGTTTTTGAATCTGGATCTCATAAATAATTCTGAATGAAAAATTAGTTTTCTAATCAAACCATGAAGTAACTTACAGTAAAAGCTGTATTATTAAATAAGCTTATACAGTAAATTGCAATATGGTAAGCTTGGGTTTAAGGTGCTGTTCCATCTGCCCTGAAGTCTTTTAAGGACTTTACCATGTAGGCATCATGTCTGGAAACCAGACTCTACCAAGATGCTTTGAAACTTCCCAATGAATCTGCTCTAAGCTGTATTTCTGATCAGGAATCAAAACTTCCTCCATAATAGAAAGCTGTGAGAGACGACCACCACACATCTTCACAAACTCAACAAAGGCACTGCAAGAGACTTCACATTCTCCGAGGCCAACAGCTGACAGATACTTGCAACGTTCTGCAATACGGATCAGCTCCTCATCCAGCGGCCGTAATCCGTTGGCGCACACAACCAGTTCAACCAACCGAGGACACGTCATCCCAACGCGGCCAAGTACATCTTTGCTTACCGATCTTCCAAAATAAAGGTGAGTGACAGGTATTTCGTAACGAAAGAATGGGTCAAACTCTTCTTCGTACAAGAAAAAGTACATGACTAAATTTACTTTAGGAGAATGCTTGATGAAAGCGTCCCAGCTGCTCTTCTGAATTGTGTGGAACTGAGTCTGTCCGGGGTTCTCACTGACAACATCAATGCGCAAGTGTTCCAACCTGACGTGTTTTTCCGAAGACAAAGCAAGCAGAAGCTCATCGCTCAGCAGGTGGTAGTTCAGTGCCAGCTCACGTAAGCCATGACACTGGTCAGCCACGCAAAGGATACCTGGGAAAAGGGAATAGAGAATCACTGAATGGTCTGAGTTGGAAAAGACCTTAAGAACTGTGAGGGTGGATTCTCACGTGACAAACACAGAAATACCATACTCTGACTGTTCTGCCCTTTGGTAAGGCCGCATATATTCAACTTAATTTTTGTAAGAGGCTTACACAGAAGTACTTCCTTAGCCTGCTCTGGAAGAACTACCGTCCCTCTCTGGCTTACAAAGCAACCATGAATGAGATCTGTCACCTGAGGGAAGCAAATGGAAAATGAATGCTAGATATTTAATTAAATGTGCAAGTTGCTGCTGTCAGTATTTGCTCTTTCTAGCAAAGTACTAAAATACTTAAATTTGGAAAAGCAACAGCAAGAAGAAAATAGAAGAGGCAAAACACTAAAAATTAGAAGCAGTAATTCATAGAAGAGCAATTTCCAGACTCTCCCTTTCATGAATCAGCGTAACCTGCTGCTCATGGCAAAGACATTAACAGAAAGAATTCAGTTCAGCCTTTAGGCTTCTCACTCATCCTATTTGCAGACACAAGCAATGGTACCATGCTGGTAACAGTACTTAAATAAACCCGAAAGTACTAAAAAAAAAAAGCATGCACTCCTCTGTATTCCTTGTGACCCAGAAAACTGTGAAAATTGGGATATCGTCTTTCCATTAATAGAAAAGATGGGAACATCACATCTAACATGGAGCTGAAAAGCTTGAGCTCAATACACTACAGCTCTGAAGCAAAGGGAATAAATACAGAAAGACAGCAGTTATTTTAAGATCCAGTTACTGAACTCAAAAGCCTATACTGAGCCTAAAAAACCTTTCTGAAATAAATTACTGTAAAAATATTGCATAACTGTGTACTCCAAACAAGTCTGTATTTTCCACCTGAGGATCTGCAAGAACACATGCATCAGAAGCTATTTTAACTATATCAAATGCTATCAAATGTAAAAAGTTAAATAAAAAAAGGGGAAAAAAAGGGCAAAATTTAGGTAAACTGCATTTTAACCTAACTCTGACAGCAACTATTTCCTATAAAATCAATTTCTAGATGTAACGGTACTCATCAGGTCATTCAGGAAGGAAAGGATGGGATCCAAGATTGTCATGGGTTCAGCAGCAGCAGTCATTTTTCTCCTTCTTGGTAGCTGGTGCAGCACTGTGTTTTTGATTTTGGTCCTGGGAACAGCGCTGATAACACCAGTGTTTTCAGTTACTGCTGGGTAATGTT
>JARCZZ010042108.1:2242-17385 GCA_030323915.1 Brotogeris chrysoptera
AGGGACTGTAGTGATAGGATAAGGGGTAACGGGTTCAAACTTAAACAGGGGAAGTTTAGATTGGATATGAGGAAGAAGTTCTTTACTGTGTGTGTGGTGAGGCACTGAAATGGGTTGCCCAGGGAAGTTGTGAATGCTTCATGGCTGGTGGTGCTCAAGACTGCGTTGGACATAGACTTAGATGGCACGATTTAGTGTGAGGTGTCCCTGCCCATGGCAGGGGGGTTGGAACTAGATGATCTTAAGGTCCTTTCCAAACCCAACTATTCTATGATTCTATGATTCTATGAAGTCCCACACAGAAAGTACACTTTTACAAGGAGCTAGAAAAAGTACTTATCTGTGCGTAATTTAAAAGTTTTACTGGAATTTGTAGCTTATTTCTCTATGCAGTGCTTTGAAGGCATATTAGGCAGTGATAAACTTGATACAATTTGAAATGCTTAGCTGAAATATACCATATGGGACTGGAGTCTCTCTACACAACTGATCCTAGTGTTGGTGCTCCTTTATAGCCTTGTTTTGCAACTCACTATTAAAAATTAAATTTTCAGTTTAGATATTTCTCCTGAAGTTCTCGGGCTTCTATATCACCTTAATTCTCATAGGCCAGGTATGTAAAAGTATATATCCTATAAACTGTACAGGCCACACAGAAAATGTTCATTTGCGGACTCTCGTTTATAATCGCTCGTTTTCTCTTTAGTTCCAAGGTAGGATCATGAGAAGCAGTTCCCCTAAGAATCATTCAGGACACGTTTACCAAGGTGATAAATTTCATGTCTTATTATTCTACAGGAAAAAGTATGTCTAAGATCAGTTAAACCCAGCAACATGATAGAAAATTTCCTAATTTGCTGAACTACAGGCGTTGCAGAAAGGTCCAAGACAACCAGGATAGCATTTTTGTCTTGTGTAACCAATACATATATATGTACCTAAATGGTTTTAGAAAAATATGACATTTTATACATATAAATATTTCTATTGCATGTATAAATACATAAATATAAAGATATGAAAACTATATATTTATACACACATATAAAACTCTCCTAAGTGCAAGCAAAACACAGTGTCTGTGAATCTTTCGTGTTGCTTCCACTTATAATAATCAATGCAGAGAAAAATCTATTGTAAGTGGGAAATACAATATAAAGCTGATAATATAGCAGTGGGAAATGATCCATCACATACATACACATATAGACACGTACGAATTCAGCAAAATTCTAGGCTGTTTATGCTGAGATAATTTTCTCACCTCATTACTGTGAAAGACAAGTAGATACAGTAGTATTTCTTTTCTTCCTATTTTTATTCCATTGGAAAAGTGGGACATGGAAGCTGGGGTAGCATTTCAAATGAAGACAACACAAGTGTGAATATTAAAGTATTTTATTTTTAAAGGCTTTTCTCAGTCATACAGTTCACTTTCTTTTATATGTAGTGCTTTGGGAAAGAAATACAATAGGAAAATATCTTTTCTAGGTATACAGATTTGTTTTTATTAAAATCAGAGTAGAGCGCTGAAGACTGTAAAGACAAAACTTCAGGGGACCTGAGACTTGTAAGAGTATAAAAGAAGAGACACCATTTGCAGTAAACACTGTTTGGTCCTAAAGACGACATGCAAACTGCTCACAGTGGGAAGCAAACAGACAACGAAAATGCAGATAAGTCTGAAAGGAGTGTTAATGGAGATAAGATTCATAGGTGGCAGTGAAAATCACAACAAAAATTATTCAACTACCAAGTGATGGAGATAAAAGCCGCTGTTTACAGTAGGCTGTGATGCAGGAGTGATACACAATTCACCTAAACCTGAAAATGAGCATAACTGAGCTTGATAATACTATAATAAATGTTGTTTATTTTCTTTCTTAATAATGGGAACTCACCTAGGGAACATTTCCATGGTATTATGAGTTTTTATTCCACAGCCCATTTGATCACATGCATAATGTTTGTTGATATTAAGGCTGAAGACAAAAGAATGTGTAATGAAAGTGAAAAGAACACCATTTTGTGTCAGACAGCTTCACAAAATATGACCCAGATCAGGTGCTGGAAACAACATTCACCCCTCATGTAGCACAGAAATCTGAGCAATCCATGACCGTATTTAAAACAAGTTAAACAAAGGCTGATGAAAAGATATATTTTTAACTCATTCCACAGAAGTTTATTCACATTGATCGTTCTTCAAAATTTCTGTTTAAAGAAATGCCATTTTAATCAGTCCAATCTTTTGAAGCAGAGCTTTTCTCACTTTTTAAAGACTAACTGATGGAACAGAGATTGAATGTGTGGATATGTGACAGTTATTTTTTCCCACCTAGCACCTGGTTTATGTATCTACGGCATAGGAAGAAAAGCAAAGATGCAAAGGACAAATCAGAAGTTGCTGAAGGTATATATTGTACTCATTTGCACCAGAGACTAATTTGTTAATTCCACCTTACAGTTTTAATAATCTCCTGCTTAATTTCTCTTATTTTTTTTTTCTTTCTCTTTTTTCTTTAGTAATGCAAATTCATTCTCTAGCCAGAGCTAAGAAGCTAAAAAGATTTAGGTCGTGATTAAATGCTCTGGTACCAACGACTTTCAGTAGATGCAAATCTATGAAAAGGATTCAGTTTCTCAGTTAACTACGAAGATATCTGATTCCACAGCTTTTTTTCATTTGTTTTAGAGACATTCAGTAAAAATAGCCTCTTTCCATAGTTTGTACATCTAGGAAGTGCAAAAAGACACAGTTACTTCTGCCCTAAATTTGCAGTAGGTGGAGAGTTTGCTATTTTGACTGACATTAAATAACGTCATTGCAGTAAATTTATTTTCTTTAAGTGATCAAGAATGAGGTGATTAGCTAGGATGGATTTGTCACAAAGTTGAAACAAGCTGAATTATACAGAAAGCTCATAGCTTAATCATGGGCTGATAAAATGCCTATGTCTTAACCTCTTCCGCCGATAAGGACAAATCAAAATGACCATTTACACAGTTGTGTTTACTGGATACAATTGCCTTGAGGAACTGTTATAAGCTTGGTTAAAAAAACATTGTAAATAAAGCGTAATTCTTCCAAGAGGTGTACATGATTAAGATGGCAATCAGAAGCAGACACAATAAACCATAACAAACAACTAAAACCACATTTTGAAACAGAAATTTCTAGGTAGCTAAATATAGCTTTTCATATGGGTCCACAAATGCACAGTAGGTAGCAGCTTAATATTTAGGTTATTTTTAAACTCTAGCATCATAAAAAACTGAGAGGCAAAGAGAAGCTTAAGCCATAGTCATGTATCACTGACATTGAAAGTAGAAAAAGCAGATAAGCTACCTATGTTAGAAAACACAGAGATATTTCCCTTTTCCACCCTAATTAATCTCTGAGAACACTTAAAAGAAAGGCAAGGATCTTATATCTTAACCCCTTCTTCAACTTGAAAAAATTCATTTCTTCAGGACTACCCAGATGGCTGAATCTTGGCCAGAGGATTCATGGATGGAAGAAGGGGATATGAGAAAAACTGGGTCCCAACCCTGATGTGTTGGGTGATGACAAGTCCGGATTCAATATCTAAACTGTTCTGATATTTTACATGATACTGACACTGTATTAAAAATAGAATGAAATTGTAAACTCACAGCCTTGATCATGTTTTGCATTCAGCAGGAGCCACTTTCCTTAGGTCTCCACAAATATTAATTAGCTGACAGATATTCAGTAGCATCAAGCAGACATGAAATCTGAATGGTCTTTTCAGTCTTTGCAGACTTGAACCAAACCAAGGGTAAATTGAAGTAAGGTGAATGATGATCTCACAAAGTAAAATATATTACTAGTCCTTCCCATGTAAATAGAAATGGATTTCAAACACCTTGCTGCTTTTGTTTGTTTGTACATTTGTTTTTTTCTTTAATAACTACCACTGGATTTCTGACATAGCATGGATTTTTATCCATTTTTTCTTTTTTTCCTGGAGAAAATTCCATGAAGACATTTCAGAGATGCTGTCAGAAATGCAGATGAGATGTAGATGCAGCCCTTTTGTCCTGGGTTCAGCAGCAGCAGTTATTTTTCTCCTTCTTGGTAGCTGGTGCAGCCCTGTGTTTTTGATTTTGGGCCTGGGAACAGAGCTGATAACACCAGTGTTTTCAGTTACTGCTTGGTAATGTTTTGGTCTGATCAAGGACATTCTGAGTCTCATCCTATGCCAGGGAGGAGGGGAAGCAGGGAGGAAGCAGAGACAGGACACCTGACCTGAACTGACCAAAGAGGTTATTCCGTACCACAGCACGTCATGTCCAGGATGTGCAAACGGAGAGCAGAGACCAAGAAGGGTGTGGTAGTGGTGCACTGGGGGGGGTGCATTGGCTGGGTCGGGCTTGGTGAGCAGTTATATTCTCTTTCCTCATATTTCTCTTATATTATTACTGGTGGTAGCAGTAGTGATTTGTGTTATACCTTAGTTACTAAACTGTTCTTATCTCAACCTGTGGAAGTTGCATTCTTTTGGTTCTCCTCCCCATCCCACGGGGAGTAGGGGAAGAAAGAGAGGGGAGTGAGTGAGTGAGAAAACTGCTTGGGGAAGTAGAGACTTAAACCACGACACCTTTCTTGACCTAGGAAACATCCACCTTTTTTTTGAGAATTAACTAGCTTGTACCACAGCTTTAAAGACTTCTGAGTGCTGCCTAGGGACAAATCTGTTGATTAATTCTGATGTGTTCTCAGTTATCAAAACAAGACACCGGTAGCTAGACTCTCAGGTCTGTATATGCTAAGGCACCACACAAAGAAAAATTTTCCTCAAATTATTAATGGTGCATTCACAGGAGAGATGAAGTGGATGTCTGATAGTAGCCTTTAGTGTTGGCCATTGTGTTACTGGGTTACAGTAAGATAAAAGAAAAAAAAAAAAAAGAGGAAATAAAGTAAGTTACGCACCAGCACATTTTAAAGGATATGCAAAGATATTTCTTGAATAAATTCCTCTTTTTCTCCCTTGTAGGCCATGAAAATCTTTCCTTTGAAATGTAATGGCTTTGGGTCTGCGTGTCTGCATGGACTTTATATTTTGCTATTCTTTTAATGTCTCAGCAGGTGCCATCAAGGAAGGAGAGCACACATTTGTATTTGTTCAGCAATCCTAAACCCTTTGCTTCATTTCCTCTTTTCCCACTGCTCTCAGCTCCCCTGCTTAGAGACTGTTCCTCAAGAGTGCTATCTAGGTTGTGATGATTTATCAGCAACTCTAACACCTTTATGATGTAGAGGGTACATAGAAAACATACTAATGAAAAGAAAAAGAGAAGAAGGGCACAACCAAAATACCCACAGGCTTTGGAAATGATTCAAAAGCAAAGGTAGGCAGACAAAAATATAAATTTCTAAGAGGAAAATAACATTTCTAGGGAAAAAATAATAATACAGAAAGGAACACAGATATATTCCAGCAGAGCCCCATCTCTGATGTGTATATCTGACCTTGTTTCCTGCAATTTTACATGTTGCAGGTTCAACAAAACACAATGTTAATGAGCTCAGACAGGAGGATTGTCTAAGTCCCTGAGTGTGAAAGAAATCTAGTATTTTTATTTATATGCCTCTAGGTGCCTGTCAAATGTATTAATTTCCTGCCAATAACATGGAGGTACTACTTCACCTGTGCATATGCAGTCTGCAAATTGAATGCAAGGCTGGAAGAGTTGCTGGTTGCAGACATACTTGTTAGGGTATTCGGCAAAAGAGCACTTAAACGAAGTGCATGAGATGTCAGTCTGATAAAAATCACTTACCCTTGAATCAGAAAAATACAGACTTATTGCCACAACTGTTGCTCAGGGGAAAAACCTGCAAAGAGATAATCACTGCTGTCACCATAAGCCTACTGTGACAGTTTATTCTCAGTCTCACTTAGCAATGTGGCATGGGCTTTCTGGATCCTGTGTCTCACCATTATTTAGTGATATGTAACTGTCCCCTAAAGACTTAAAATATCTGGGTTGAAGGTGATACTTTAAATTGTCTTTTAGTGAGTGGTGGTGTTGAGATTGGTGGTAAGGCAGACTGTGGATGCCAGCCAAGCACCTCCAGTTTTGGAAGGTGCAGCCACCTCCTGGAAGGGAACCTGAGAGAAAAAAACAGCTCCAAAACACAAGGGTACCACAAGAGCTCACCCAGCATCCACGGGCATTGGGGAGGAAGGTGTCACAATTCCCCAGGGTGAGGCAAAGGAGAAAAGGCTGTGTGTGACCTGAGACTTCCCAGACGAGGGCTTCTGCGGTGGTGGTAGTGGCAGATGGGAGCAACAGAGCTCCACAGGTTGAAGCAACCTATAGTAGAATTACTGACACTGATTTTTCACTTGGAAAATAAGATGGCTGTTAGAGACTGCTAGCTTCAGAGACAGGCAGCTCTGCCAGTTGCTTCTTGCCATGTGTGGTCAGCTAAAAGTTAAATAAAATTGATCCCTGGCAGTTGTAAGCTAACCACTAAAGGCTAAAATGATTTGAGCTTCTCTTAATTTTCCAAGCATAATATCAGGGCATTATAAGGTTTATATGAACCCTGTTTCCTTTTTCCTCCTTTGGCCTCACTCTTTACACTAGCCGTGTGTTCTGCGCTACTAGACTGCACCTTCAGGAGATCTTCTTTCTCTTCTCAGTTAGTCCTACCTTTTCTGGTTACACCAAGTTTAGGGCCAGAATCAATAACATAAGTAAGAAATTGATAATTCATACCTACTAGGATCAGATTTAGCCTCTCACAGGAGCCTATGAGAGTGACCATTTTGTAAGCTCAGCTTTCAGCTCTATGTAGCCTCTTTGCCAATTAGCAACTGTCAGAGTCATGGGACAGCTTCTTTTTATTTAAACCTGTATCTCATCTGTCTATTCTCTGTCAATCAAAACTTGATTCTGCAGACAGGTCTTATCCTTCATTGACATCGTAAGAGGTTTGCTGTATTACTTTACTTCTTACATTTTCCTCTGCCCCTCAGACTCTGTTCTAAAATACCTATATAACATCTCCCACTACATGAAAAAAAAAAAATATACTGGATTTGATTCCGATTACATTTATTTCAGATTTATAGCTGTTTAACTTCACTGCTTTCTGTTGAGTAAGTGCAGACTTACCTTAAGTACAGCTTCACCAGCCATTATCCCAGACTTCTAGAATCTCCTTTAAAATCTCTCTCAGATATTATTGTTAAGTTAACCTACCACAGTAGTCAGGTTAGACAACCTGACTTATGTTAACAACCAACTTTTTTCACCATCCATTTAATAACTTATCAAGTTTAAAAGCCTGTTTCCTCATCTACTTTTTACATTCCAACCAATTAATTCTAGTAACATCTCTCTGTAAAAATGAAGTAACATTCTGTAAAGTTAAAAGTGCACCAGCGTGCACTTTACTGAATGTCTGCATTACAGGGGTTCTGCATGTCATAGCTGCTGTGCCATAGAAGATAACTCGAAATTAGCCCTCTGACTGATCTGCACATCAAATGCTTTGAAAATGTAAAAAAGGGGCTTAGACTGCCAGTAGCTTGGCTAGCTCACAGTCTATTGTCCCTGGCCCCATTTCTTTAATGCACACGGTGATAACAATGACCAAAATTCATCTGCTGTCAATGTCAATAAATCTCAAACAAAACTCTAACAAAAATTCACAACCGGTTGTTGGAAAGTTTTCATATTTCTTGAATATAGAATTGCTAAAGCTGTGTCAAGGTTTTTTAGCATAATATCTGTGGAGTCATTTGTAGTGCCCATTTTCATATGAAACATGCCTTTTCACCATCTCTGGCTGTCACAGACATTCACAGTGGCTATAGAAAGGGAAAAGGTTGGGAAATGGTTCCAGTGTGCTGCAGGCATTCAGGAAACAGATGTCAGTTAGACATAAAAAAATAAACTTGGCTCAAGTGAGTTTACCTTACAGACATCCTTGGGCTATTAAAAAAACCATCATTGACTCCTGTTCCTCATCACTTAGAATTAGTTTATCGCTGAATTCATGGTTTATCTAACACCACTGAATTTAATAGTCTTACATCAGGGATGAATTTGGCCCTTGGTCTTTAAAGCAATCTTTCCCCTTGTGTGGAACAAAAACACCATATGGTGAGTCCTTGGCTTGATATCTGTAGCCGAGCTTGCAATCACTCCTTTCTGATTCTGTTGGTGGAAAAGGTTAAACCCTGCAGAGCTGGTTCAGTCAATGCAAATCTTCAACGACAGGGGGTGAAAAAGGAGTTAACGGGGAGATTCATCCATATAGCCCATCCTATACATTCTCCCTGAACTGCACATTATGCAGGCTGAGCTGCTTATTGTTCCTGGAGTGATGGATTTGAGCCCCCTAGAGAATCAAAGGAACAATCCTCTTCTTAAAACCGTTCAGTTTTTCCTGTAGTTCAGTCTGTGAGACATCCCTCCTCATAAATGCTGAGAAAGGAAGCAGTGCCTGAATCAGCTCCCCTTCACACCACCTCAAGTGAAGACCTATGCCACAAAGTGCTGAATCTGTAGGCAAGAAAGCTGCAGTTAGCACTACAAAAATATACATGCTGAATTTAATTGCCCAAAGAGGTTTTGCCCTACACTAGTAAAAAGCTGTAAGAAGTGGGTATTGCATGCTTCCATGTTGCAAACTAGGAGGATTTGTCAATCGTACCATGTCAGTCATTTCAAATCCCCTCCGCTAGTTTCCTTCAGGAGACCAGAAATAGCGCAAACACTTTTCCGTGAACTGAAGGACTGCCAGTTTGCCTTTCACTACCTGCCTTGTAGCAGGATTAGCCCCTGCTTGGTCAGTCTTTCCAACCTTTGACACGCTGTTTGTTTCATTTTGTCTCAAGCATCTTCAGTTTCTTTGCTGAGCCACGTGTAGAAAATGGCTTTCAGATAAAAAATGTCAGGTTGATGCCTTCAGCCTTGTCCATGAAGTGGTTCTAATACATTCTTTGACTGTTGTCCCTCAAAATACTAAATCGAGATTGTTTTGAACTTCCAGATGTTTGTGTATGTAAAGAAAGATTCAAACACCCTTATATAAAAAGAATAGGATTGTTTGCCCAGTGTTTAACAAGTACTGGATTTTTTTTTCCAAATAAATTAATTAGTCTTTTAGTTGGAAGTCAATCCTTTAGGAAACTTTCCTGCTGTTTCCAGTCATGAACTTGTCCCAGCTAAGTTCAGAAACATAGAGACAGCTCTTCAAACTTCCTGTGTCACTGAAGGTCTCGGAGCATTTACGGCAGAAGAATCATTAAAACTTTTATTTCAGTGTTACTTCTGGGGACGTTTTCTTTTTTATTTTCATAATAGATTTTTGTTTTTCCCGCAGCAAGAGTTTATATACCCGCAGCATGGCACAGAGGAAATTTCACAAAGCATAGCTCAGCTCTAGAGATGCTACCTGCCCTGGGTTCCTCCTCAGTTGAAGAATAGAGGCAAACTTCTCTGGAAAGCAAATCTAGATTAAGAGCTAGTTTTAAGACATCTAAATCCCCTCCTGAAGGACCTCTCTGCCAGCTGACAACAGGACAGGCAGTTGAATTCTCCAGCTTTTGTGGACATCCCTTTTCCACCCTATGGCTTTTTGCTGAATTACCACCTACTTTGTTTCACAGATTCCTACCTTGTAGGGTGCACTGAATGGGAGAATAGTCTGTGTCAGCACTTACTTATTTTTTCTGCCAACCTCTCCGTCAACCTGTGGTCTTCCGCTTTATTTACTGCCAGGTGCTCAGACCCTGCTCTAGGGCCAGAAAAGACATCATTTTCCAATATACCTGGGAGATGAGAGGGTAGGATTGTTCTCCTTTCCCTAATCTGGATATGAAGGACAGTGAGACTGCAGTTATTAAAGGAAAGAAAACTATAAACACATTAAGTCATAAGTGAGAAATCTTTGAATACTCAAAGCAGAGCTGCTGTGGCTCAGGAAGTAGCTGACAAGAGTTATAGTGTTTTCACTCTGAACCAGCACCAGCAGAGAAGGGTGAGATCCACACCTTTGCAGAGGATTTCCAAGTTTTGATGACAAATGTGTCTCTGGCACACATGAGTCCATTTCTGCACTTGGAGAGATGTTTCTCCTTCCTCTGGACCCTCACTTCTATGTCTCTTTAGCTTGTCCCTGCCCAGTCCTTTTATGACCTCCCTGGAGGATCACTGTCTATAACCCTGAACGCCATACCCTCTTCTTCAGATCTTTATTCAACTCTTTGCAACCTTTATTAATTTTTTTGCATCCTGTCTTCTATTCTTGGCCACGCTGTCCTAGTTTCACCGCATATTCCCTTCTCCCAGCATACTTCTTGCCCTACCTACATGCCTTTTGCCTCATAAGGCTGTATTTCCCCTTCTTGCAGGCTGCTGTGCTTTCTCTTGAGTTCTAGCAACAGCCACAGTTAGAGTAGTGGAGTGCATTGCCAGAGGCCTATTGCCTATAGTAGTCATGAGTAATAATTTCAGAGGCAATCTGCACAGACTCTTCAGGAAGAAGAACATTGGAAACATTTAAAAGAGAGTAAAAGTTTTTTGCAGGTTAGTAAGTTGTACCATGTTTTGGTAGGCATACAGTGATTCAGCTTATTTCCTGAGCCAACAGCAGTGAGAAATTAAAAGTGTTATACCACAGCTTTTTATTCTCAATGTGACATAAACAAACCAATTATTAGTTCTTATGGCCATTGTTGGAACCGGAAGAACAATTTTGTATGGGAACCTTTATTTAAGAAACTTTCCAAAATAAATTCTGTCTGAAATGCATTTGTTGACATGGAAAATTATAACTGTAACAGCTGAAATTTGATGAACTGATAGGTAAATGAATACAGGATTTCAAGAGAAAGTGTTAGATGGTGGTCATTTTAATACTCATATTCATACTAGCTCTATTTGTAATGCTCTATTTGCCATATAACTACATTCCAATTACTATGGTAATGGATGAGAAAAATATTATTCAACTTTTCATAACTTTTTTACAAGAATAAATGAAATAATTACATTATTAAGCAAAGCAAATTTTCACATAAATTATATTGGTGATTCCTGGATATCCTTATTTAGCTCTTAATGGCAAAATGCATAATATTATTTTGGACTGAAATGAATAGTATCCATAGTCATGATAACTTTTTTAGTTATGATGATTATTTGCCAATTTTGGTATTCAGGATCTATGGTTTTACTTCTTTTTGTATCCATTGATTTCACACATACTAAGGTGTAAACACCAAAGCAGACAATTAGTGTTAGCAGGATAAAGCAAGCTATTCTTTTTAATATATCTGTTTTGTTGGTTTGACATAAAATACTTTCTTTGCCTCTTGACTGCTGCAACTCATAGGAAGATTGTGAGTTATGAAGCAGTGCAGGAGCCTTTGTGAACTAAGAATAAGAAATCAGATTTATGAGAGCTTTTACTTTTAGTGGTGGAAGCTGTTCTAAAACCAGAAACATTATTCAAGCCTTCATATAAGTCCCGTAATGTAATTACTGCTAATAGAGAAACTGAAATTCTATTTAGGTAGAGCAGATAAAATAGTAAGATATGAACCCCACATTCGTCAGTGGAAGTAGCTCTTTAGCTGAAAGGGTTTGTCTCCCTATTTCATTTCTTTTCCCACGCACAAGAAGAAAATGTTCAGAATTGATCAATACAGAGAAGATACCCTTGGAAAGATAGCTCTGAGTGTTTAGTTTCAATCCCCTTTCATTAACAAATACAAACCGGTATCCCCAGGAACAATAGGTATGCAAAAATTCGGGGTTGGGCTTTTCCTCTGAGTAAAGAAACTTGGGAGTAATCAACCAAGCTCCTACCCATCTGCCATATGACAGACTTTAATAAGCTGCATTTTCTGTAATCCCAAGATAAAATTTTCACATCTGTTAGCCACAACAGCCACCTGGGCTTGTAAGAATATTTTAAAAATATATTAGATTTGTTTCAAAAAAATGCATTTCTTTGAAAGTAATTTTTAAAAAAATGCATTCTCCACCTGTGAGTCTGTAATAATTACAACTCATTTTACTCACCTTCAGCTGGTCTCCAGCAGAAGCATTCCTGGGAATCATGAGCATGGATATTTATAAGCTGCAGAAAATGGATCTAGACAGTACCTGTGTCTCCTGCCATGGTAACAACTCTTTTAATGCACAGAAAAGATTTCCAACTACACAGAGAAAAAAAAAAAAAGAAATAAAAAGAAAAAAAAAAGGAATGCTTACATTGCACTATGTTTGTCAGTCCTTGTAATGGACTTTAGTAGTGCTTATAGTTGCAGGGTAGTGCTTACTCATGATTGGAGCACAGGGTCATTCACCTTGCTCAAGCTTGTTGACTTTGCATTTTGTGGCTGGGGCTAAGCGCACTACATCCATATTTGCTTTCTGGGCTCTGGGTCTGCCCATGTTAATGGTTAAAAAAAGCTGAGAATGGATGCATCTCTCTGGGAAAGCAGAAAACAGGGCTTTGGATGTAAGTTAATTTATCCTAAACTAAAGCCTTGTCTTATTTGTTTTAGAACTCAAACTTCTTCCCTGAATGAATGAATGGAAATTCTCGAATGAATTGAACTAATTCAAATAGTTATATATAAAAAAAAAAGATTAAATGGAGCCAAAAGGAGATGTGACAACCTAAGTAAGGTTAAGACAGATTAATTCTGCTGAAATACTTAACACTGCTTCTAACTTAAACATACCTACAGCTGGCAGAAGGGGTTGTAGTGAATTAACTATTCTAACTTTCTCTTAGATTCATAGATTTTTAAATATAGAAAAGATCATCAGCTCATGCACTCTGACCTGCATTATACAGTCCATAAGCCATGTATCAAGTACAATGGTGTATCTGAGTAAATATTTTTGTGAAATACTCTGAATAAATTTTAAGAAAAAAAAGGGTGATGACTTTACCAGTTTTTGTTAATTTGTTACAAATGGTTATTCACCTGAAACAATGGGGGGAAAAAAGAAAAAACATCCCTTTAATTTGACTTTTTCAGACTGGAAGTTGCAGCTACTGAATCTTGTTAATCTCTTCTCTCTTTTTTAGTGCCATTCCTGGCCTGGTTACAGGATGTGTCAGCAGGCATTACTTTTGTTCTTTTTCCCTAAGTGTATGTATTAAAATAAACACCTTTTGTTTTAATTGTCCCAATTTAAAGAAGAGATCTGTATTATTCTATGACTGCCCTGTGCTCACCAGTACTCGTTATTATGTCTGCAAGTTTTATATTTATTTCTAAAACCTTAAAACCCAAACAATCTTGAGAGGTAAAGTATAAGAAATAAAAATCTTCTTATACAGAAGCATGATTTTATTTTCTTTCCTACACCTTCAAAAAGAGACTACAATATGAAGCAAAGAAACAGATTCATAGGTTTGAAGAGAATTCTACACTAGAGTAAAAACTTGGTAAACTAAGAGCCACATTTGAAAATGAAAAGACACAGGCATGAAGATGTGGATGAAAGGGAAGGGAGGAAGCAGGCCAGAGAAAAAACTATGTATACCAGCGTCTTGTGTAAATTTGGGCCTTAACAATATTCTTTGGCTATCGTTGACTAGAACACAACTTAAAAAAACTGGAATAAGTCCTGACCCATCTTACACATAATGTCATTTTGTAATTTTTGGATGATGAAGAACCCACTCTACCACTGGATGATAAAGAATCCACTGTTACCACTCTATCCTGAGAAAGATCTCTGTGGTCTGAAATTTATGATCAGTATACAGCCCCTCCCTTATGTGGCATTATGAGCTGTACTTCTGCTGCTGACAGTACCAGAGAATTTCCCAAGTTTCCTAAACTGGTGTGTATATTCCCTCTTTAACATGCTCAGTCATGCTTACTAATAAACACGTTGTATAGCTTTTAGGCACAACAGTACTGAAAGTGCATCTAGATTCTTCTTTTTTTTTTTTTTTTGTGGTACATAGATTACTACTTACATGTTTTACTTATAAGTTTTGTATTTTGTTTCTGAGGGATCAACAGAGTGCAGGGTCACTTAATTCTTTCTTCAGTTCATTGGATATGAAGAAATAACAAGGAGTCTCAACTCAGTTTCATTGAAATGATTTTTCCTCATGTAGCTTTCTGGGGAACTGAAATTTTATCTTTATTGCATACAGTGCACAGTTTCCGCAAGGGGTAAATGATTATTAATAGCAGATCTTCCACATTTAATGAGCACCTGCTATGCAGAATAGATCAGTGTTTTTGAAGAAACACTACAAAACACTTGTTATAATTAGTGTAATTAGGCTTTTCAAATAGCTGCCCTATCTGTAGAAAATCAGATTCTCAAACTTACTTTGCAGGGAGTTATAATAACCACTGATTTAAATGAGTTTCCAGCTCTTTGGGCAACATTTATTAAATTCTCGTTATTTCTGGACAAGTGCTTAGCAGTAGTGGTCGCAACCATAAATATTCATACTTGATTAGGCCAGTTGTTTGTTTATATTTCTGCCCTGTCTTTGACAATGGCTTGTACCAAAAGATTCAAGGGGAAATGTGAGAGATTGCCTCCTAGACAAGAGTAGACCAGTCCTTGTCTGAAAGTTATGTTTAATAGTTCTCAACTGAATGCAATGCAAGCATGTGTATTGCTTCTAAAATGGGTGAATCTTGTCTAACTTAGCTCTCTGCTTGCTTTTTTCTTATGAAAAATCTGCATTGAAACATACATTAAGTAGACCAGCCCTGGGACATACTTTTCTTTGCAGGTGCCAGCCTACTGCAGTTGAGACATGGCTGCTGGCCTATACTATGCCTCTTTCCCACCAAATCTTAGAATCATAGAATCATAGAATAATTAGGGTTGGAAAGGACCCTAAGATCATCTGCTTCCAATCCCCCTGCCATGGGCAGGGACACCTCACATTAAACCATATCACTCAAGGCTCTATCCAACCTGGCCTTGAATAACGCCAGGGATGGAGCATTCACAACTTCCTTGGGCAACCCATTTCAGTGCCTCACCACCCTTACAGTAGAGAATTTCTTTCTCATATCCAATCTAAACTTCCCCTGTTTAAGTTTGAACCCGTTACCCCTTGTCCTATCACTACGGTCCCTCATGAAGAG
>JARCZZ010042109.1:8334-19501 GCA_030323915.1 Brotogeris chrysoptera
AGAGGCTTAAACCATGACAACCAGCATCAATTATTACAGAGCATAGGCACCAGGTTGCCTATTTTTCTTAATTTTTGTGTATCAGAAAATTATGATTACATGCACTTATTCAACAGGAAAGTGGCAAATTCATAGAAATAGCAAGAATCCCCATCTCTTGCTGGGTTTTGTGGAAGTCTATGAAGTTCTGCAAACTTACACACCTCCAAGCTGAAGCATTAAGCTGAATTGATCCATAGCACCAACTTAGTAGTGATGGAACAGTTCACACTTCAGGAAAAAATAAGAAAGTTAGATGCATTTTTAACTGCATTAGCCCTTCACAAAGATAAGTCCTTAATGACCTATCATCCCCTAACTAGTTCTCACTCTCAAAAGTGCACTTGTTGTGTCTTGGCCTTGAGCCTTTCAGCGCAAATGTTGTTACTGATGCATGTGTTCCTTTCCCTAAAATGAGTATACCAACCAGGACTGAAAAATAAGGAACAAAGTATGAGTAAAATGAATGCTTTCAATCCTAGATATCTCTGATTAGCTGTGTAAGGCCACATTCCTGGTGTCACATCTAGAAAAATTAATTAGTAAGATGGCCAAATCAGTTATGCACAGAGTATGTGAATGCAACTTGACAGTCTAAAATACTACTACTATATAATATGGAGTCATGCTGAACAATTGGGATTTATTTGGAGTTTTTCAGTTCCCACTGTGGTAAACCAGTAATAATTATTTCAACAAACAATAAATGAAATTAAAGGAGGGGAGGAAGAAAGCTGATAGCAAGGACCTAACTGAAAAGGATAAAACAGAAAGAGATGAGACTAAGTGGAAACTTTAAGAATTATGGTCTTGTTTATATCGATTCATGGAAATTGCAAAAACCAAGAAGCAGCATTAAAGAGAAAACAAGGGTCTTAGATATATCTTACTAGTAATTTCAGAGCATACCTTCATTCTCCCCCTTCTTTCTTTGAATTTCTTCATGATGCTAAACACAATACCTTTATTAAAATATATACACATCTTTTCTGAAGTGCCATCAGGCAAATGTTAGAAGCTAGTTTACTCAGTCTAGAGTCAAATAAGAATATCCGCAATATCCAAAATAGATGTCTGGGACAATGAAAAGCAATTCCTAGTTGTTCCAAACATCTACTCATCAATACTGGAGACACAGGCTAGTATTGAAGTACTGAGACTTACAGGATGCATCCAATGCTGAAATAGTTCAATGACATTGTTTCTTGGAGAGGTTTACTAGTGAACTAGAAATGAGCCGTAAGTTCAACACTCATCAACTGTGGTAATCCACTTCACACTGACCTACAGATCCAATTAATTTGCAGCTAATAGAATGTTATATTCAAAGGAATTCTGAGTATTACTTTAAATTCCCAGGTGACACTGTTAGCCAGCTGTCTTGAAAGGGCTGATAAGCACCACAAACACGAGGGCTACTGGTGGTGTATAATTGAGTTTTGCTTCTAAAATATGCTGCTTGTATTTTGCATACAAATTGTATTTTAAGTTTCTTAAAAGTGTTTGGGGGTTTGTTGGTGTCTTTTCATTTGGTTTGGGGGTTTTTGTTTGCCCAGTTACAAAAGCCTCTGTGATACCCCTTAGCATAAAACAGTCTCATGAAAGTGCATTGGCTCAGCCCTTAAATGACCCTGAGCATCTTAGTTGCTTTGGATCTGACTCCTCTGAGTTTGTTCCATTGCTGAGAGCCAGTGGTGAGGTTACAGTCCACTGCAAGGCAACATGTGGACTTCCTCAAGACCTATTTTTAGGAAGACCTGCTGTTACAGATGTGATACTTCCTCTAGCTTCGCAGTTTGTGCCAGGTTCTCAGTTTAGTCATCTCATCCTGTGGCTGGGATGTCAAGGTTAAGATGGAAGTGTCCTTTTTTCTGGCTGTCTGTCAGCTCTCTTCTTGGCCTCCCTAAGAGGGTGTGTGTCATGTGCCACAAGGTAACTGAGGGACGTACAAATCTGCTCCAAACAATTTAATCTATGGGATTTAAGTCACACAAAGAAAATGACAGCTACAGACAGGGGTGTGCCTTTATGCACTCGCAGCATACTTGGTTACTAATTCCCTGGGTGGGCAAGGACTTCCACAGCCCACCTCTGCATAGATGAGACAGTCAGAGTCAAATTTGAGTCAATGGATTGCTCTGAGACAAGGTGATTGAATAAACTCTTAGCTAGCTTCACAGATAAGCACTTGACTAAATGTCAAAGGAGGTGCCCAGGAGGGGACTTTGGGCTGCCTTGGAGATTCCCCCAGGATGCTCCTGTTGTGTGTAGACCAATTGGTGCTTACATGTCTGGATTAGTATCACAGATGTAAATTCTGCAGTCCCAGCATCAAGGCCAGACATTGACCAAACTGTACCTAGATAAAATATTTGTAATTATTCAGTAAAAACTGTCCCTGCAGAGTCAGGAGTGACCGGTTACACAGAGCTGTCCCTTTTTTTTTTTTTTTATGTAGCTAAAGGAGGTAGGGGGATTTTTGATCCTCTGTTAAGGTAGCAAATAGCAATGGATCCTGTGTTCACTGTGATTACATAGGACCACAAGGCAAATAGCAATGGATCCTGTGTTCACTGTGATTACATAGGACCACAAGGCAGTTTTGGGGAGTCCAATTTGGTCCTACTGGAGACACCATTGCAAGGACCTTCATGACTAGCTCTTTCACCACCTGGAAAACTACTGTCTGTCCTGATTGAGAGGGATGATTTCCCACAAAAGATTCCAGCAAAACAGTTTTGTGGGTTTTGTTTGCAGGGTTTTGTTTGCAGGG
The DNA here is from genome assembly GCA_030323915.1 of Brotogeris chrysoptera. Lineage (NCBI taxonomy): Eukaryota > Metazoa > Chordata > Aves > Psittaciformes > Psittacidae > Brotogeris > Brotogeris chrysoptera. The sequence goes on from JARCZZ010042109.1 coordinate 11,147, forward strand.
TATCCACAGCAGACTGTGGTGCTCCTCTTACAATTAAGCTACTTGTTTCCATCTCCCCAGAACTACAGAACTACATCCTCTCTTTCAGCAGAAGGCAGGAACAAATCATCTCTTTAGACAAGGAAGGAGCTATGGAGCTGCACTGAAGACACAAAATAAATCTCTACCATAACATTAGAGAAGGTAAGGTAAAAATCCATAGAAATCACTGTTCCCAGCACAGAGTTGTCTCCCAGAGTCTGGTGCTCAGAAAGATCTTCCTAACCTACACTGTCCATATACAAGAGACACAGAGCATCTCTGACAGGTCCAGTATTAACTATTTACCCTTTTTTCTTGGTGAAAGAGTGTTTTTTCTTCTAGTGTGATGTTTACCCAAAGGAAAACTTTTACAATTCTGCAGCTGCATATTTTAAAGCTGGTTCCTAAGTATTCAAGTCATTATAAATCCACTGACTTCAGCAGACTTGTGCAGTTATGCCAGCTATGAATCTAGCTGTTCTCTGTTTAAATACTTGCCATGCATGAAAATTGTCTTAAAACTAAGTTATCCAGGTGGTGTTTGCCCACATATAAATCAATTAAGATGTGAAAGGTTGTATGCAGGCATGTGGATAAGGGGGAACAAGGGGAAGAGGAAGTAATAGTCCCCTTTGCAATTTTCCAGGTAGTTTTTTCCCTCCAGTATGTCCTGTTTACAGCCCACTTTGTTATATGTGTCTAGGACTACGCATTCCATAACACTCACACTGTCATTAAAGGTTCACCAGGATTTATAGCATACATCCTTAAAGTTGTGTTAATTTTATATTGCTTTATGATATGTGAGCTCTGCAGCCTGGGATACTTATATGACAAATAGCCTTTGTTAGGCTCTAGTAGAACTACAATTTTGAGCTGCCCCTCTACAGTCTTATGAAGTGGCTAGTTTTTCTTGTTGGTTTTGTTAGGGGTCTGCTTGTTTGGGTTTTTTGTTTGTTTGTTTGTTTTTTTTTGGGGGGGGTCTGGGTTGGGTTTGTTTTTTTTGTTGGGTTTTGGTGTTTTGTTGGTTGGGTGTTTTTTTCTGAAATAGGCTGTCAATGAAAGGCCTTTGAAAAATCCACTTTTCACATTCAGATTTTGAAAAAAGTTAGAACTCTGTATTCTTATGAATCAGTGATGTCCTCCTGAATACTCTAAAATGTTCACTGTCAAGTGACTACTGATTTGTGTTTTCTTGCTTCTTTGGACTAAACCTCAAATAACAACTTGTTTTGTTTTCACTGTTAATCCCAGGACCAAAGTGACACCATCACAGTCAAAATGTTTATCTTTGGAAGAGTTAACTCTACTTACAAGCACACACAGGATCATTAGTATTTTTCCAGGCATCACTGAGAATAATGGCAGTTTTCAACATGAAATACTCTTAACTGGAAATATTATACAAGATTGTGGAGACCTCATAGCAGCCTTCCAATATCTGAAAGGCCCCTATAGGGATGCTGGGGAGGGACTCTTCATGAGGGACTATAGTGATAGGACAAGGGGTAACGGGTTCAAACTTCAACAGGGGAAGTTTAGATTGGATATGAGGAAGAAATTCTTTCCTGTAAGGGTGGTGAGGCACTGGAATGGGTTGCCCAGGGAAGTTGTGAATGCTCTGTCACTGGCGGTGTTCAAGGCTGGGTGGGACAGAGCCTTGGGTGGCATGGTTTAGTGGGAGATGACCCTGCCCATGGCAGGGGGGGGTTGGAACTAGATGATCTTAAGGTCCTTTCTAACCAAACTTTTCTATTATTCTGTGATCTGTGCTAAACTGACTGACACTGTTAACAGTGTTAACAGTGGGTCATTTATTAGCATGTTCAGCTGCTTTTAACTTGTGTCTGAGCTGGTCACCCACTTCCCATTGAAAATAAAGGAGCAGGTGTTAGGCTCTGCTCAGACTAACATTGAAATGTCATTTCTGATGTGGTTTGAAGGATTAAACCAGCCTTTTCAGCATTATAAATAACTTAGCAAGCAGGAAAACATTCTCTGGTAGTCACAGAAGTCAGGGGCCACAGTAGCCAAGTCAGCAGAGAGCCCAGATTCCTGAACAAGTCCATAGGAATGAGAAAGGTCCAAGGTCCAGCTACAAAGCTAGGATCACATTGGGGCCATGGTGACGCATAATCCTATATATATATAGCTGCAATGTAGCTCGGGCAAGAACCAAGGGTGAGGACCTGATTCAAATCCTGACCAGAAGTGGAAAAACCTGGCCACTTCTCCCAGTTTTGTTCCACCAGTGTCATCACAGTGGTCTGGTCCAAGGCCACGTAGCTGCGCAGTATCAGAGCTGGCTCCAGCACGTGTAGCTTGTCTCCTTGAACAGGAATAACATTAGCTGTGGCTTCCCCATCCCTGGAAGCATTTAAGGCCTTTAGAAACTTGATCTAGTGACCATGGCAGCACCGTTGGACTAGATGATCTTTAAGGGCCCTTCCAACCCAAACTATTCTATGAATCTATGGTGGTTCTATAAACATTTCTGTCCTGGGCTTATACAGTGTGATCCTGGACCATGATCAAGCCTTTTAATATTTGGAATAACAGGAGAGCAAAACCAACTTCTTCCAAAAAAGACAGTGAGGCCAACAGTCCATATAAGTCATAGTTAATCTCTCTAGACATAGAAAAACCTTTCTCCTGGTCTTCTGTAAGAACAAATTTAATACTAATAATTCTTAAGTATCCTCAAGACTTCAACAGAATCAACTATTTACCAATAAAATATCAGTGGGTTTACTCACTTTATGCAAACAAAATAAAAATCAGACAGTTATCTTAGGATTCTTATTACATTATCATCATCACATACATTATCAACCCAAACCCAAGCTTAAATACTAACATTTCATATCTAATCAAAGTCTGAAAATGCATTGAATTGCAGGAAAAAATGGCTGTAAGAAAAAGATTAGGTATCACTTAGGCCCAGATTTTATGCATCTGAATCAGGTAATGGGAACCAGAGTTTCAAAAGAATGCAATTTTCCTGCTACATATGGACTATTCCTAACTTAGAACAAATATCAGGAAAACAGGATCTAGAATCTTAACTTATAACTAAATTTTTATGAGTGTTTATTTCTCATGCACTGAAAGGTCACGTTTACTCTTCTGCCTCCTGGTTCGGGCAAAGCTGGAGGGACCATAGCACTACATCAGCTCATAGTAGCTGAGGTCCGTTTGGTTTGGACAGTGGCAAAACTGAAGGACTGCTCATACTAATGAAACAGTTACGTTTTGTGAAGTAGTCATCACAAAATACACTGATGAAAATGAAACAGCTTAACAGAGATACGTGGAAGAAAAAAAAAGTGAAAAGCAAACCATAAAACTGTACAAGGAATATTGATCAACTGCAGTCAATCAAAATGTCTATAACTGGAAATAAGTATTTGCTACATAATACATTAATTGAGCTTGCAGGTCTTTCAGTAATAGTGTAAAAATAAGTGAGATTTTCCATTATTCCATTATTTTTTCTTTTGTTTTTACTTATCCAATATAAATTGCCTACTGAGACCATAAACATTTTTCCTGAAAATACTTTTTTCAGTAGATACTCTTCTGAGATAATATTTAGTGAAATATACACAAGCACTGTAGAGACAATATAGTCCACCAGGTATATTTATATTGTCTAGGGAAAAATAGCTCTGAACTCAAGAAAAGCACTTAGTTAGAAGCTTCAGGTCTCCTTGTTGAGTTTTCAACTCTAAAATTGCACCTATTGGTGAAAGACTGAAAATTCACAGTCTTTAAACAAATTTCAAGTTGAATTTCCCTGGTTTCCTCTCACGTGCACCTTAAAAATTAGTATAAGAACATGAGGAACATGAGGAAAGGTGAAGGAAGAATTGTAAAAGTATTTTTGGTTTAGGGACATTTATATCACAAATGAAGACTTTTGCTTTTTTCAGTTATATTTTTAACCTGGTTTCGAAAAAACAGAGACATGCTGAAGGTGGAGTAGCTGAAGGAAAAAATTCTCTGAGGTTTCAGAGTTATCTTGCAGAGAACTTAGTCAACCAAAAAAAGGAATAAAATAACAGTCCTTAGCTACATGCCCTTGATATCGATTCAGCTCACACAAATGTGCAATGAACTCCTTCATTCCTCAGGAATCTTGTGAATGTGTGAATAGATCAGTCTTGTTTTTATAAAATAGCATTGCTAACCCTGATAGCTGCAGACAAAAGCTTCAAAATGCGATCCAAGTGAATCCTAAAGTGTTCAGAATCTAATGACATATAAAAGAGCCCAGTGTGTTTATTAGATTTCATCATTCTCCAACATTTGGCCTTAGCAATATCATAACTATAAAAATAGCATTTACAGAGCTAATGTAAAAATAAGGTAGATTATTTTATGAAAAGGACCCTTCTAGGTTCAGCACCTACCTCAGTTGCCAGTATATCCTTGACCATGGCTTTTACACATGCTCTTAGTCAGGTACCTGATCCAACTCTGTCAACATGAGTCAAACACAGGGAGAGCAAGCAGGTTGTTGCCTGGAATGATAAACTTCATTGCCCAGTGCACATTCCTGTTAGCGTGAGTGAGCTCCTTGATGGCTATACAGTCTCAAGACTCTTGCATTAGTTTGTGAATCATGTATCAGGAACAGCATTCATTGTCCATGCAGCTTATCAAATGCAACCTTTGGTTTCCTTTGAGCTCTTTTTAAAGGCATAGTTTTTATTCTGCTTGTGTAACTTACCACTAAGAATGTTTGACTTCACATTTTAAATGCCATCTCCTTTTCCCCACAATTCATAAACTCATATTCAATAGTAATACTACTGGCCAAGGACTGTTCTTTATTGCACACATAACATATGCAACTTCTAAGTGTTTTCGTAAAACAATGATTAAAGCCAAATGAAGGGCCACTCTGCCCCTTTCAGAAACAACGTTTCCTCTGTGTAATAAACTGCGCATTTGTTTTATCTCTGCAGTTCCCATATATGTCTTGGAACCTGGAATTTCCACCCCTTGTTGGGGAAACCTGTCCCCAGAAGATTTTCTGGTCAGGACTATACTCAGCAAAGGTTTAAGTGGTTCATGCATACCTGCAGGTGCCCGTGACGTTGATTACACTCCTCCAAAACCACAACTCACATATTACTAGTTGTAAAATCATAATAACTCTACTTTAAATTCTGGGAGCATCTCTACCCCGAATAATACTTGCTGATCTCAAAGGAATTCTGAGAACCATAATTATTGCGATTGTCTGTGGGCATCTGCCTCAGAAAGCAGGGGCTCCGCAGTCTCTGTGCATGATTTCTTGGTCAACAGCACCACCTACCTCTGATAACTGAACACTGGAGCAGGCTATGCTTCATCAGTGTTCCCTTGCACTGCTTATTTCTTTCTGCAAGCCTATTAGCAGTTATGTTACCGTAAGGTCTCTTCAGTATGTAAACTAAGGTTTGGAAACCTAGAGACAAGGTTTTCAATTTCCATAGCTCATAAAGCACCCTGAAATGGCCAGAACAGTGTAGTTATTTGAGTCATTACTGGGGAATTGGAAGCACTAATCAGACACTGAAAAATACATGGCTTTGTCTCAGTATGTGCCTGGTTGGAAACCAAGGGTAAGCACTGTACAGTAAAGATGAATCCTGATGATCCTTTTCTTTATTTTTTCTTTTTTTTTTTTTTTTTGTATGTCAGAAGACAGAAATATGTAAATTGTTAATTTGTTTGACTTTCTGCAGAACATATTTGTTCACAACAATGAGCAAGGAACATTTCCCCTGGCGAAACTGCGAGGTTGATCTTTAAGATAGAAATGCTCCAAAAAAATAGTGGTGAGACTGCAGTGCTGCAACCACAGTAATAAAAAAATGCAGCAGTCTTTCTGGGTGGGGTTTATAGCTGGAGTAAGACTACCAAAGACCTGGGATATTAGCTGGGCTTTCAATGTGTGCTGAAGCCTGAGATCATCATATGGCCCATGCCGCTAGATGAAATGCAGATGGGCAGTGCTATATGCTCAGCTACATCAGACCTCCCTCCATAGGTTGGTATGGGAACCAGTATAAACAATAATTTCTTGATGTGATAAGCTGAAAAGGGATATAAAATACCCATGGGGGTACTGAAAAATATATTGCAGACATAGTATATCCACAGCATCTTCAAAGCAGTGCTGGTCTTAGGATGCTTAGATGTGTGTTTTACAAAGTTCTTCCATCATTTTTTGTGACTATGTGCTTACAGAGCACTTTGAATGTTTGGAAGAACAAGAGTTCTGGTTTTTTGCCCTCATACCACCTTTCCTGAATTGTGGAGCTTCTAGAGGAAAAACAGCTCCTTTTGTTTCCTCTGCTGCTTTGAGGATCAATAGAAGAACACTGGAAATCAGCATGAACATAGGTTTCTGGTGCCTTACTGAAAATCATGTCCTGAATCAACGGCAAGATCCTATAGCATCAGTCAACTGTGACTCATTGAAATGGAAAAATGAGGAAACCTGAACAAACGTACAGAAGAATATCTTTACCAGAGGCCTGAGCCCTTGCCCAAAATTCAGTGAAGTGTCTGTAAGCAAACACATGAAATTTGGAATATCAATTATTAATAGTTATTTATTCATCCTACTTGACCATGTTGATTGCAGTCATGTTTTAATAACCTGATACCTGAAATATGACAGCAAATACAGACCTGTCCCTTGCCCTCTGATTAGTTTTTAACATTACTGCACTTTCTAGCCTCCAAAAAAGTTAATGAAAAATAGGCATAACCAAAATCTCTTCATGCTGCCACTTGTTCACAGGCATGACAAGATCCTGAGACCTGTCTATGCTCTGAGCTGCCATAGCCCTTCTGCAAGTCTTCGAATTAGATAGAGATCTGTTAACTTTAAAATTCAAGTTAGAATAAAGTTATCACAATCAATGTTTGCAGTCAACCTTTCTTGAAATAAAGGCAATTCAAATGAGACAGAAAGCAACTAAAAGTATTGGCAGAAAACTCCCTCTGTTCCCCTTCTCCCCTTTGTCAACCTGTGATACTGCAGGTTGAGACCTTCTCTTCAAGGCTGTGGCTCACATTCCCACAAACCTGGGTTGCACCAACCCTCCACCATCCCTCCAAGCACCTAAGTCTTTTGTTTCTTCTTTTCTCAAGTTTGACTTTGCGTCTGCTCCTGAGTCTTTTCTGGAAACCACAGGGAATTAAGAGCCCAAATATACTTATTTTTAAATAAGATTATTAAAAATTCAAACATTCAAAAATTGTTTAGTCTTTAAGGTAATATTTGAAAGGCAGACTTTGCAGTATAGATTAGCATAAACTACAGGATTATCACATGATGAAGCAGAATGTCTGAATATCATTAGAGTGTTGGACCTTGATTCATAACCAGGAACACTCAGCACCTGGCAGAACTGAACTGCATTTGTTCAAAATAATTCCATAGTTCCTAGGACAGTCTATCTATACACACACACCAAATGCCACCCACATATTTTAGAAAGCTAAGGTTTTTTTATTTTTTTTTTCTTGGTGACTGAACTTAATATGCACTTGGGTTTCCTCAAATAATGTGGCCCAGCCCCTTTTCTTCATCGTGATTATTGTACATCATAATGACATGTTGGGAAATTTGATTAAATATTTTATACTTCAATCCATTCAGTACTCTGAATGCTTTAACTACTTAAAATGAGCAAAGAGGGCTTGTCTGTATGAGAGACCTGAGGAGATTTTAACTTTTATTCTCTAACCTTCAAATCCCACTTTGAATTTCAGTTTATAAACAACACAAACTAACTTACTTAAATCAGCTTTAAATAAGTTTAACTCAGTGCTCTCCCTCCCCCATTCATATGGCCTTGGACTTCAGGTACTTTCCTGATTAGCAGCCCCAAGTGAGAGGTGCAAATGATGGCCTTGATACTTTGTTATAGGAGGATTTGTTCGGAGGAGACCTGAAGGAGGGAAACCTTCTGCACCTACCTCTCCCTACATAGAGAGGTCAGGTTAAGGCACAGTCTCCTTCCTCCAGCTGCTTGTTTCTGTGGCACTAAAGTGCATAACATATTTCTCTTGCACGTATCCATGTTGTCCTTAATGACAATCAACTTCATCCAGTTCCCACTGTGCTCCACGGAGAACTTAAATCTGAGAGCATCATTTTCCTGAATACAAAAGAGTCCACTTACCTCAAAAAAACCCTAAAACCAGCAACAACAAATCCCCAAACTTGAAGGTAAAGGTATTAATTATTTAAGGTCCTCATGTACTGTAGTGAGAGCGGGGGGAGGGGGGAAGAACTGAGGGCAGAAGTGAGTGAGCAGCTGCATGGTT